>JAQZBX010057959.1:0-17844 GCA_029593785.1 Cabassous unicinctus
AAAAAAAAAAAAAGAGATTCAGCAAACCAAAATGGAAGGTTGAGCTATAAAGCTAGTGAGAACCCAGGATCTAGAATATTCTCATTTGTTCAGCAAATACATATTAAATGTCTACCACTTGTCAAGCATGGTGCTGGGCATTGGGGAACAAAGATGAAAAGACATGATCCCTGCCCTCAGAGAGCTTGCAGACCCATGGAGAACCCAGAAAATGAAGAAACCGTCTCAGATGTATTAGACCATAGTTTCAATGGGTGTGTATAACAAGCACAGTAGGAGGCGAGGCAATAGAAGCACCAAGGCCAGTCTGAGGTTAAAGGAAGATTTTGAAAGAAGGTAACATTTGAGTTGCAACTTAAAGAAGTTTACATACACCCTATGTTGAGAGGTGGCATAAGGAGCCACAAGAAAGAAAAAGGAACAAGGGAAATATTTTAAGTAGTAGAAGAGAAGCTGTCTTAAAATATGTCTAGGTAAATGGAAGAAAAATAAATTGTACAAAAAGGATCAGTGAGTTAGACTAGTAAAAATATCTAATAACTAGTAATATTACCTTAAAAGGAACAAAAAAGGAAAGAAGGATAAAAGAAAAGCTGTAGCAATAAATAAATGATAATCCATAAGAGAAGTGAAAATTCAGAATTGAGATAATAAACTTCCCATAAAAACAAACAGAAAATTTAGGGAAATTTCTATATTTCTATTTGCAGTCCAACTCAGGGACATCTGTTACACTATTTTACTCTCCAAGAAATGCTAAGACATTGTTTGATCAATGGGAAGTCTGATTTTAACAACAAACTCCACTTCCATAGTGAAGCATTGTGGGAGCTGGCTGCCTCACTTGAAAGAAAGGCTTTTTTATAAAAAAAAGTATTTTTTTTTTTAAGGTTTATTTTTTATTTATTTATTCCCCATTTTGTTTTTGTGCTCACTATCTGCTCTTTGTGTTCATTCGCTGTGTGCCCTTTGTGTCTGCTTGTCTTCTCTTCTCATCTTCTCTTTAGGAGGCACCGGGAACTGATCCTGGGACCTCCGATGTGGGAGAGAGGCACTCAATCACTTGTCCCACCTCAACTCCCTGGTTTGTTGTGTCTTTCATTGTTTCTGCTCTTTGTCTCTTTTTGTTGTGCCAGCATGTGGCACAGGCCAGCTTGCTTTCACCAGGACACCTCAGGAATCAAACCCAGGACCTCCCATATGGTAGATGGGAGGTCAATCGCTTGAGCCACATCCACTTCCCAAGAAGGGCTTTTTTGTTTGATTTGTTTTGTTTTGTTTAAACACGGACTAGCCTAGGAAATCGCATCTACTTTCTTCCTTGCCTGTAAAAGGAAGCCTGGATCTTGTGTTGTTATTTGTTTTGAATATAAAATCAGACAAAAGAATAATTAATTTTTGATTCTACACCACCCAATTATGCATTCTAGACCTAGTGAACAGAGAGCTTGAAACAGATCGAGTTTTGAATTTTTATAGCACCTTTTTACTGCTTATCTATTACAGAAGTCATTCATTGAATCAGCCTTTGTAAGATGATACAAAATGCCAAAAACAAACAGGAAAAAAAGAAAATCTGGTCTATTATGACATAAAAGGGGAAAAAGTGTTATAAAGTTCAGTGATGTCTTACAGACAAGGCTGGCTACAAAGTTGTTAGGCCTGATGCAAAATGAAAATGCAGGGCCCTTTGTTCAAAAGGCAAGAAAAAAGTGCCATTAAATGTATTAAAATATAGATTTCCCTCCCCCCCCTCCCCTTTATTCTATGGTCTCTTTCTTGCTCAACTTCTCAGGTGTTTTTTTTACATATTTTTCATTCTAAGTAAAGAAAAAATAAAATTTTAAATTATTAGCACAAATTTTACCATTCATCTTTATATTGTACAATGCCACTTTTAGTGCAAATGTAACAGCATTTCATTCATTTGTGGAATCACCAAAATTATGCAATTTGTATTTCATTGCTCATTAGCACATGTATGTTGTTCTTAACAGAAAAGTGGAAACACTGCGCAAAACTAACACAATTGTTTTTATTTTATTTCTTGATAAGAGCACTTTCCACCAACGCTCTACTTTGGGCTTACTGATGGGTAAGGAAGGAGTGAAAGAAAATAGAATTGTGTCATCTGCAATCATCATTTTCAGCCCAAGTGTTTGACCAATTCAGAGAAGTTACACAAGTAAGAAAGAATGTGATAGGGTTCCTTGGTCACTTGTGTTTCTTAGACTACCACTGCCTTTTTTCTGAATTCCAAACAAGTTCTAGTTGAAATGACAAGCCAAAGAACCCCACTCTTGATACCAAAAACTGTCTTAGTTTCTCTGCTTCTGAAACATATACCTTACAATGGGTTGGCTTAACAATAGGTATTTATTGGCTCACGGTTTCAGAAGCTAGAAGACTTGCTTGTTCCCAAGGTCGGTATCTTCTGGCTGGCCGGCAATCTTTGGGGTTCCTTGGCTTTTCCATCACATGACAATGTCTCCTCCTTTCTCTTTCAGGTTCCAAAGACTTCCAGCTTCTTGCTTCTCCTAGCCCCTGGTCCTGTGCAAGTGAATTCATCCATAAACAAGAACTTCAAAGGTCCTTTTGAGATGAGGCCAAACTGAATCAGGGTAGGCTTTAATCCAGCCTGGAGTCCTTATATAGCATGCATTGGAGTTCTTGTAAGCAGAGGAAATTGGGGCAGAATAGCAGAGAAGACAGAAGAAGTCAAATCACCATGTGATGGAGACAGTGATTGAGTTATGGTTGCCAAGTCACCACCAGAAAGCTACAGACTTTGGAGAAAGCATGATCTTGCTGACCACTTGAGGTTAGACTTCTAGCCTCCAAAACTGTGAGAAGGTAAGTTTCTGTTGTTTAAGTCAAGCAGTACATGGCATTTGTTACAGTAGACCTGGCAAAATAAGACCCACACATGCTGCACTCCCAGCCATGTTCTGAGCACTGGGAATAAAGCCATGAATAGAAGAGACCACTATCCTGACCCTCAGGAAATGTGCCTTCCAGAGTGGGCTCCAACTCTGTTCCAGACACAGCTCTGGGTCCCCTCTGTCTCATGTTAATGTGTCCAAACTGTTATTCCCTGGAGACTTTTATCAGTTGCTACATGATTGAACGACCTAAAATGGAAATGAAATGCAATTACACACACTTAAGATTAATAACTTGATTTTATGTTCTTGAATACAAAAGCTATGGAGAAGTACTGTCATTATGCCTGCCCAGGACCTGACATTTGAGCTTTTCATTCTTTTCTCTGATTCTTCTGTGATTTTTTCTGGTTCTTTCCCCAATATTTGAAGCTCAGACCAATTCCCTGCCATAGGAAAGTCACTGTTTTAGTTTGCTAAAAGCTTCCAAAGCAATACACCAGAAATGGGTTGGCTTTTACAATGGGGATTTATTAGTTTAAAAGCTTACAGAAAATGTCCAAATCAAGGAATCATCAGGTGATGCTTTCTCCCTGACCTGCAGCTGTGGGTGATCAGGCACATGGCAGCATTCACTCATCTCTTCCCTCTTCTCCAGGCCACGTTGCTTTCAGCTTCTGGCTTCAGTAGCTTCCTCACAGCTTCTTCGTTGCATTGATTTCAGCTTCTGGCTCCTGAGGCTTCTCTTTCAGCTTCTGGGGCTTTCTCTCTGTTTTTTTGGCTCTGCCAATTCCAGTTTATAAAGGACTCCAGTAAGAAGATTAAGATCCACCCTGGTTTATGCCCTACTGCGGTGATCTAATCAAAGGACCCTTAACAGAATCTAATCTAATCAAAGATTTACAATAGGTTCACAACCATAAGAATAGACCAATTTAAGAACATCATTTTCTGGGGTCCACAGAAGACTTAAACTACCACAAGTACATACATTCAAGATCAAATTACCAAGAGGAAAGATAATTTGATAAAAAAATAACATTGGTACAAATAGTGCATTTTGTCTGGCTTCTAGATTTCAGCTCAAACTTCACTGACTCAGAGAAGCTTTCTTGACCCCCAGACCAGATCAGGATCCATATTCTGTTCCTTCAACACACTTATAATAGAGTCTTATAACTCTAATAGCATACTCATTTGCAGGATTATTTGATTTATTTTTCTCTCCTACTATGTGGCATGGAGCAGGAAGTCCATAAGCAAGTGATGAATAAATGATATTGTGGAAATGATTCTCAGGGCCTGCCTTATTTTTTAAAAATCACAACGTACAAGTCTAGAATTTTTATCCTTAATTAGAAAATAAAATTCATTAACAAAAAGGCATATTCTTTTAAAATAACAAATCTAAGTAGAAAGAGTTAAAATTCCTACCAACGAGAAAAGGAGGAAATAAGTGTATGATTTCAAAATTAGTCAAAATGGGCATTATGTAATAAAGATTTGATTTGGAAGATTCTAGTTCTTAATTTGTTTTATTTCTGTATGTTCAAAAAGTAGCCAAATGTACCATTTCTGACACAGATAAACCAAATATAGTTCATTTAACCATCGTTCCACAAGCTTTCCACCTGTTGGAAATAGATCATTTTTATCAGGTCCTGTCTGTTTTAAGTCAACTTCATTCTATTCATCAAGTTGACAATCTTAAATGAAAGTCAGTGTTCTATTTGATTTGCTGCCATCATCATGTGCCTTCGGCAACAACAACCTTCAAATTGCTTTTTCCTGAAGAAGATGGCAATATGATAAGCTCACAGTGGAAAAGCCTTAATAAATCAACTGGCATCGAGAATAAAAGTGAAAAATGTACTAAAAGAGAATGTCTCACCTCATTTTTAGTTTTAGTTTTACTTTCAGAGCACCTATCCTGTGATATACGTTTATGTTGAAATATTATCTCCCAATCATCTCTTTCAAAACGGGGCTTTCAAATTAATATAATTTACATATTATATGCAAGCAAACACAGTAAACAAACAAACAAAAATCTGTCAAGGACCCAGCCAGTTTTTTGTTTTGTTTTGTTTCTCGGTAGAACACCTGCAGGCTGCATTAACTTCTGGCGGAAGTGAGACACCATCTCAGAACTGTCACACTTTCGACACTAACTTATACCAAGATATGCTAGGTCCTGCCAAATCATAGGGGTGCCACTGCATCAGTTAGGATCTGTTCAGCAGCAAGTAATGGAAAGTCCATCCAAGTGTGGTTTCACACATCAGTAGATTTAGCATTTTCTTGACATCTATTCAGAGGGAGATGGTCCCAGAGTTTGTGGGAGGCACCAACAATGGCAGCCAGGGCTCAGGCACCTTCCATCCTTTCACTTTAAGGCCGTGAGCAGGTGAAATTGTTGCCTTATAGACATCACACACTCACACAGCAGTGTCCAAAACAGGAAGAAGGGAAGAAGGCAAAAGGGACTATCTCCTTGTCCCACTCTCTCTTCCATTAAGGACAGAAATCTTCCCCAGAATCTCCAACAGAACTCCCCCTTTGAGCTCACTGGTCAGAACAGGCGAACAAGTACACTCATGGACCAATCACTAACCAAAGAAACGGGATTAATATGAGTAGCCCAAATCCATTATGATTCAATCCCTGAGGCCACATGGTGCCTAAACAAAATGAGACTTGACTTCTTGCTCAATAAATGAAGACCCTCCACCAAGCAGAAATTGATGTATTTATCCCTCAAAAACACATGTAATTCCACTTTTAGAAATTTGTTCATTGACAGAAGCATGCAGTGAGGTAAGATGAGATTAGAGTAAAAATGATTAATAAAATATTATCTCCGAATAGTAGAAACTTCAATAAAAGGCCAAAAGAGTTTTATTCTTACTTTTAAGGCAATTCTATGTGGGTAAATAGCTATAATAAAGGCTTCATTCCTGAATATTAGAGATTTGTTATCTACTTTTCATATCATGGCCTTTAACATTTACTAAATGACATTTGTTAAATTAAATCAAGTCCTCCACAAAGAAATGTAGAATTCGAGGAAAGTATCTAAATATTCATGTCTAAAGTATATGAATACCCTTTAGATCATCTCTGAAGAGGCCATTTCATCATAAAATATTATCAGCTCACTATGGCTAAGGAAAGGCATACCAGGAGCAACTTCTTTGTATGCTGTAGTGAACTATTATTCAGTCTTCCATACAAATATTTTATGTGTGCGTTTTGTTTGTGTTTTTTTAATAATATATTTTTTAAAAGATACTTAGATTACATAAATGTTACACAGAAAATATAGGGATTCCCATATGCCCCACTCCCCACACCTCCTACACCCTCCCACATAAACTTCCTTCATTAGTGTGGCACATTCATTGCAATTGATAAACGCATCCTGGGGCTTTGCCATTAATTGTGGACCATAGTTCACATTGTAGTCTACACTCTTTCCCACACAGTTCTGCATGTTATGTGATGATATAAAATGGCCTATATCTGTCATTGCAGTGTCACTCAGGATGATTCCCAAGTCCTGAAAAAGCCCCTGTATTACAACTGTTTTTCCCTCTCCCTGCCCCCAGAGCCTCCAGTGTCCACTGGCTCCACATCAAGGTTGTAATTTCTTCCATTGCTAGAATCACAATATGTCTATACCCTAGTCCATAGTTCTTTCTCCAATCCTGAGGATTTTGGGACGGTGATGTCCACTCCATCTCTAATTGAGAGGGGGCTTATATCCCATGGGGAAGATGGATGGGACTATCTTGCTTGCAATTGCAGACTCTCTCTCTTCCTTGGGATGGTCACTGTCCATCATCATCTCCTTGTTAGTTGTCCTGGGTCATGCAAATATTTTTAATCACCTTCTTATAAGTCTGCCTAACTGTAGCAGCACCTTACCTATATTTACTATTTTGTTCACAAAGATATCAAAGGGACTTACTCTCTTCACTTAGACACAGCTGCCTTAGTTTGCTAGGGCTGCTATAACAACACACAATGGGTTGGCTTAAACAAGAAGAATATATTGACTTAAGGTTTTTCAGAGGACAGAAATCCCAATTCAAGACATCTGCAAGATCCTGTTCTCCCCCTGAATTCCTCAGCCTTCTGGTGCCAGCAGTCCTCCATCACGTGGCGAGCTCTTTCTCCTTTCTGGCTTTCACATCTGTCTTCTTCTTGAGGTCTTCTCTGACTTCTGGCTTCTCTTGCTGCATCTGAGCTTCCTCTCTTAATAAGGTCTCCAGTCATAGGCATTAACACCTGTCCTCATTCTGTCTGGCCACATCTACATAGCATCTTCCAAGATCCTAGTCACAAATGAGTCCACAGGCTGACTTACTTAACATGTTCAAAGATACTATTTATGAATAAATGGGGTCACACCCACAGGAATGCAGATTGAGATTTGAGCATGTCTTTTGTGGAGTACATGATTCAATCCCAATAACAGCTATGCTATCTAGTCCACAACTATATCCAAAAAGAAATTCATTCTGGAAAGATTTTCCTGAATGAGCTTGTACTGACTCCCAGCAGTGATCTCTTACTCGTCTAGGTTCATTTGAGAATTCATTCATTTGAGAATTTACCCATAACGTTGCCTGGTCTACGCACTGTAATCATTAGTTTACAGATTGTTTCCTTTTGGAAAGTTAGAACACCTGCCCTTCTTTTCTTCTCTGGAATAGCCATGTCCTCACTGTAGTTCCTCAACTGTTACACCAACCGTGGTTCACCAAGCCCATCCCTTTTTGTCTCAGTCCTCAGACAAAATTCTTCTGTACCAAGGTGCTGGAGCCTTCAGCAGCTAAGTTTCTTATCCTCTGTGCACCAAACTTCAGATGTTCTTTGCCAGCATTTGTTCCACTCCAAAATATCTTTCTACTTGTCACAAAATAATGGAAGCCAATGAAGATGTGTAGCTATATTGCACCACCTGCCCCAGAGAGTTAAACTCTCTTATTTTTGTACATTTCCTTGATCCAACCAGAATGTTGAAAGTCACATTCATTCTTTTATTTTCTTTTATTCAGGAAATGAAGCATCCATGACACATTTAGAGCTCATTATACCATTCTCTACTTTGCCATATTTTTACAGTTTCTCAATATAGAGATGGGTCATTTGTGTCTTTATTCCCAATGGAGAACAAACATTTTTGAGTTTCCATTATCCACTCAGGAAATAGTTAATCATCTTTAACATGTCAGGTGCTGCAATAGACACTTAACAAAGTCCATCCCTCACTACTACCATTTGTGTATTTTCTGCATTTTCCAATGAGGGAACAGAAAGCTTGATTCACTTGCACAAGGTCCCACAGATACTAACTGGAAGTGCCAAAATCCATATTGCCCACAGCTTGTTTAGGTTTTACCTTCTTAACACTAATATTGGGAATTGTGCCACCCTGTGATACTTCTGCTCATGCAGCACTCTTTCATGATTGGTACACTTCTGTCATTTGGATTCCTGAGTTCAGTGATAAAAAAGGTTTAAAGAAAGACTGCATTAGCATGTTGTCTCTTCCCAGTCATCATCTTCATCAGGATCATTCAGAACCCTGAAGGCTACATTTAGTGTGTTTCTACTGTCTCCAAAAGCATAACTCTCAGGCACTGCAAACCCAAAATTGAGAAAAGCAAAAAGCCTATGAGAAAGGGGGTAGCAAATTCCAGACAAGATGAGATGGTCTTAAATTAACCAGAGTCGACAGGCACCACCATATCTGATGCTGGTCCCTGCATCTCCAATGATTTTCCTTGTGCTTTGCTTTTGGCAATGCTGGCTATACACTGATCCCTTAAACTCAACCAGCTTCCCTTTCTTTGCTCTCTGATGCCAGCTCCCACATTTGGTGACTTCCTCTTCCCTGCTCCAAATCCTGGCTCCCCCTCATTTTCTGTGCACAGGACTCCTCTGTACTACCTGTCTCCTGTACTACCCCCAAAACAAAACAAAACCAACTGCCCGCCAAAATCTGTCCCCCTCCTGGACCCTTTTCCTTGAAAGGCTTTAGACAATGAGGTCACCACTATTTGTTGAACTTTTAAAAACTTTTGAAAAGTTAACATATTAAAACTTCTGAAGCTTGTAATTATGCCTGGAATCCCGTTCCTTGGCAGTATCAGACTCAAAGATGATTTAACGAGGGTAGTCAAAAGGCAGCCTGGCTGAGTTGTGGAAAGCCCAGAGGCTACAGCCAGACCCCATGGCTTGGAATCCTGTCTTCACCAGTTCATCACCGTGTAATGTTGGGGAGCCATTTAACCTCTCTCTTTCTTGCTTTCTGTTTTATATAAAATTGGATTAACTATAGAACCTATTCTTAGAGTTGTCATAGGAAAAATGAGTCGGGACTTATAAAGCATTTAGTACAGTGTTAGCACAAAGAAAGTACTTCTTAGTGTTTGTCAAATCGATTTGTAAAAGAGGAAAAAAAAGAAGAGAGAGCTTTGAATTGTTACAGAATCAAAAGAATCTAATGTCAGATCTGGGGGGTGCAAATATGTTACTTTCTGTTAACGTGGTGAAGGAGGAGATCCTAATCCCCTACAAATGACGTCAGCCCCCGAGGAGAAGCAAGGACAGCTGTGGTTGGGCAAAGTGAAGAAAAGATTCAGGGATGAGTCCCAGAGGTTTTTATGTGGATTCAAGGCAGAACCATATGGAAATGCTGGTCAAAGGAGTACCCCCAAATCAGGCTGCAATATAAGAAAGTAAAGAGGGTACAAGGAGCACCTGAGGCTGAGGAAGGTAAGTAACCTCTAAAAGTTACAGAGCTAGAAAGGGCAGTGCTGACACACAAACTCAAAACCATTTGCCTCTTGACTACTTAAACAAGACTGCGCATTGAGTGTCCTTTCTTAAGGTCTCCTGGCGGTAAAGGCTTTGAAGTGGGATGATCTTTGGATTCCGAGATAGCAGGACTTGCCTCTGCTTCTTGCCCTGCCATAAACGAGCCATACAATTTTTTACTTGAATCACGGCAAGAAAATACTGAGGCCTGGCATAGTCAAGATAGTTCTTGAAACTCTGGTAAGGATGAGCATGAATTTTAACCTCGTTTTACCTTATTTGATTTTATTTAGTATTTTGTTTTATCGGATGGGTACATTTAACCTGGAGACAAGTGAGTCTTAGTTAACAAGGGAATAATAAAGAATTAACTTCATCAGAAGTGAGACTGTAGCTCAGTTGAAATCTCTAAGAAACACATTCTCATTTCCTTATGGCTAGACAGAGAATTTTTTTTTTAGAGTCAGTCGGTTTGAAAATTAAACACAGGGTATTCCTAGAAAACATACAAACAAAAAGCTCTTCTGCGTGACTGAAGAAATTGGTAGCAAATGGGTGGCTGTCTGTCCCCGTGGCCGCCTGTTTCCGTGGGGCCCTCTGCCAAAGAAACACTCCCGGCCTCTCTCCGCCTCTCCCTCCGGGGAGATCCCAGGAAGAACAGACAGCCTGGCTCCTCAGGCTTCTTGGCGTCTCTCGTGGAGCTGCCGGCCTCAAGACAATGAACAGTCTCTGCTTCTCCTCATGGAAAGTTTCCCACGGCAGGCTCTGTCCCTGGAAGCGGAGGACGTGTGTCGTTAGGAGGAGAGTTCGGTTCACGGGAGAGGAATGAGCATCCCACTTGGCCCACACATAAACCCCGTTTCTCCCATCTGGCTTCGATAAATCGTAAAGCTAGTATTTTGTTCTCTGTCTCCCTGGCTCCGAAATTTCTCTTAATTGGGTCCGACCTCAGGAAGAGCACACACAAAATGCTGGCTCAGTTGTGCCCTTGAATTTGGCTTCCTGACGCAGCAGATGCCAGCAAAGTGAATGTTATTGGCTATTTTAAATATAAAGGGAGTATGGAATGTGCCAATATCTGTTTCCCTGACTAATCCCAAGGAAAATTCTGGAACTGTAACTCAACTTACACTGAGGTTCATCAACATTAATAATAAACTTGCCACCCTTTACAAATGAGGGTCGAGGTCTTTGGGCTGATTTTTATTTCTACGAATTTCAGAAGTTACCGTACCCTTTCTTTTTCCCCAGTAATGTGTTGGCAGTCTGCTGATATCTAATTGTTCTTTCAGCCTTCTTCTTTGAGAGGAAATGATACTGTCTTAATTTTTTTAACAGACCATTTAAATGTTAATCCCTTTTAGAATGAATTAACATTTTCTTTATTAGTCTCTTGATGTAAGTACATGTCGATGAATATATATTCAGAAAAGTTCATCCCAGATGCTGAGTGCTTGTGTGCCCTCAGATGAAGTTGATGATAAATGCCAGAGTCAGCTCTCCTGGTATAACCTCAGATGTACTTTAAGAATGACTATGATAAGCTATTATGGAGATTCTCACTCTGCATAATTAGGAATTTCTATTTAATTGGCAGACACTGGTTCCAACCATTCCCAAGTGTCCTTCCTACTAAGCATAATTAGTTGACTGGGCCACCTTCTCCAGACCTCCTGAATAAAGGGAAGTGGGACTTGGCAACTAAGAAGCATCTAGAAGAAGATTTCTTGGGTTTTGCTGTAAGATTTTTAAAAAGAATCAATTTGATCAATACTTGACCAAAATAATCAAGAGCATCAAATAAAAAGTGCAAATGTTACTGGCAAGTGAGACCAACCCTACAACCCAAAACTTCTCAAGACAGAAAAGGTAGCAAGTAGCTATTAAAACATACCTTTTGTTAATTACTCTAGGAGATTCTTTGATATGAATAAAATTCTACCATACTAAATGTGCTCATTAGATATCTCTCCCTGCTCTTTATATATTTAGCACAGACTGTGCAAGCCAGTTTAGCAAGGTGATTTGTTTTAAGCAGAGAATACAGACTTCCTGCCCATCAGAAACTAGATATATCTTAAGTGGGTAAAGAAGACATACAAATATGAAACACCTAGAGAACATTTAATAGGGAATGGGAGTTCATTGTAGATACAATGTCTATAAGCCATTTCTTATGCCCCTCCACCAGACCTAAATCAAATAAACATAAACACAAAGGTAGCCTCTCAGAGGTTATTTTCTCTTTATTTCCCCTGTCTTTCAATAGTGATTCTTGCCTTTGGTTACAGGTAGCATTAGGTCAACAAGATTTAATTTCCTTAGCTATCTAAATAACAATTAAAAAAAAAAATGGTCAACTATGATATAGACAAAAAGGAAAAGGGAAAAGGGAAAAAAAGAAGAAAAAGCCTCTAAATTCAATCCTACTTCCTGAGCCGACTTAGTCCTGAACAAGTAAACTGGGAAGAGTTTGCTCAGTTGATTCAACTTATAATGACTGAGTGCTGCGATTGTTTGCAATCAATCAAACCCCAATTAATTCATAAGGCTGCTGGAAAGAAAGGTTAGAGCAAAACTTATGTTCTACCCAGGGAAGTATATTTATATTATTGATGTTTGCGTTAGTCTCAGGTATGTTTCCTTTTAATGTCTCCACCCTTGATTAATTTCTGCTTTTAAATCTCCTTCTAATCTCATAGGTTGCACAATTAATATCCAGTGATGTCCACTGGATAGTCTGACAAGCACTGATGGTGAGGCAGGTAAGCACAGCTCTGCAGCTATATCATGTCTTAGAGTAACAAAGACCTACTGTTCAAAAGAATTGCAACCAGAGAGAAAAGCTCCAGACTCCTCTTGCATTATTCCCATGCATTATTCATTACATAGCATAATGAATAATGCCTTAAACAAGATTTTATAGCAATAAAGCTGAATTTCATGACTTTCCCCTCTTATCAAGCTTCATATCCCAAATGCATTATTATAAGGAAAAAACACACACAAAAAGGCAAAAACAAGACAGACCAGGCTCTCTGTAACTGACCAGGGGTAAGCTCTCATGTACTTTATATCACTATATCCTCTCATTTCATAAGTCATACCACATGTATTTCTTGAAAAGGTGTTTCTCTGATAATGCAGTATGCCAATTATTCAATTATTGTCTCTCAACTCCAAATTCACCCTTTTTGCCTATGTAGCAAAAACTGTTCTGGGCCCTTTATTTTTCCTTTGCCAATTAGTATGATGTCAAGCTTTGTCAGTAGAGGCCACTGGAAGGAGCATGCAGAAGGAAAGTGTGTTTGCTTCTTGCTGCTGGGAGGTTCCTGTGGTGCAGGCAGTCTTCCTCCCCTGCACCCAGGTCCTATTGCATGGTGACCTGCAGAATCCAGCAATTTCCCCCAGCAACCCCACCCAGGCAGGTTTGTAGCAGAGGCACTGTGCCTATGGTGAGGCACATCCCCACAAACAGCTTTCCCCAGCTCTTTAGAAGGAAGATTTCTAACAAGTTCTAGAGGATGATTTTAAATAAAATAAATGGTCTCTTACATTAGGCATTGCCAAGAGGCAACCCCATTTGGGGAAATGACAGGGGCTTTTCAGAAATTAGAAATTGACTAGAAGGACTGGAATTTCCAAGAGAGCACAACACCCCAGTAAAGTTGCAATTTGAGCACCATTTAGTGATTAGCTAGTCTCAGTCTATTAGGGATAGCTTATTGTAAATGGATGAGGATACTATATTAACCAATGTGTATCTATTCCCTGCTTTGGAAGACCCTCCTGTGAAATGAAGAACTTACATGGCAACCAATCTTTTTAACTTCCCACTTGAAAATCCCTGAAATGCCTTTATAAACAGCTGTGACCAGGTAGCTATTGAGATTCACTCCACTTTCCCTGCTCACAGTCTTTCTCTCAATAAACCCTAACCTATGTTAGACACTGTTTTTTGTTTGTTTGTTTTTTCTTTTAACAGTGGATTTCCAGTATGTTCCACCAATATGACACCACAATGACATGTCTGCCATCCAGTAAACCATGACTGAACCCTTTCCAACAGGGTAGGAGGGACCTCTCCTTGGGTGTTTTATCAGAGTCCCAGGGGTAGTGATTGCTCCTTATATCTGCCCTTCCTGTATTCTTTAGAATCCTCTTTCTTACTAACCAATCTCTCATTACTCCAATCCCTTGTTCTAGTTCATCATTCTTTACAATCAGCTTTCCCTGTTCAAATTTCTGCATGGTTTCTCTCTCCTGATTGTGCCCAGACTGATAAGTAAAGTAATTAATAATGATTAATACTAAAATCATATCACGCTAACACCCCTTAAAACTAACCAAAGTTAACCAAAGGAAAATACTTCTCTGTAATTTTCTTTATCATCACTATTATTGTTTTGACACTGACACCAAGAGAAATCTTAATATTTTTGACATTTTAATTACATATGTCAAGTACTAGTTATGAATAACGGTTAGATTAAGATAAAGAAAGTAAACGAAGATAAGAATTTTTATTTTTGCAAGGTCGGAGCCTAATTTTTTTTTCTCCAGGGGGTGCTGTGGTTCAATGTTAGAGTTTCTTCCTTAGGTTTTGGGAGGAGTTGTACAATAATAGTGGCTAATTGTTGTGATTCCAGAAATCAGAGCTTTACAGATATTACTTTATTTGAGTCTCCCAAAAAAGTCCTCAAGATACATATTTTCCATGCCTATTTTGTAGACAAAGTAACTAATGCTCAAAAAAGGTAAGTACTTTGCTCAAGTTTATACAATCCATAGTGGAATCAAAGCCAGATTCTTCTGGACTCCAGGAAAATTTTCTCTTAGTATAATTCAAGGAATCACAACAGCTTTTGTGAAAGGTCTGTGAACATTCTTCATTTACCAACACAAACAGCAGCAGCTAAGTCACATTTCCACACCTTCTTCCTCTGTTTAATTTCCTCATGTGGTAATTAATTCTAATTCACAGAATATGTGTGCAAAATAATAGAAACTTAAGTTAACAACTATCTTGGATGACTTCAATATCTTTTTTTGTTGGCCAAGAGGTAACTTCTATTACAGTTAGAAAGAATTTTCCTTCACATTTTTCTTTTTCAAATATACATCTCTATACTGATGTACTGCCCAGTTGGTGCTGAAAACTAGGTTTTATATTCCATCCATACCTCTCTGTGGAAACAAACATCTCCTTTGATTATCTATAAATAAAACATCCCCATGAGGAAAAACAAAACAAAACAAGAATATTGTCTCCTGGCTTGCTAAAATATTTCATATGTTTTATCATTGCTTGCTGAGAAGGTAAGTATTAAAATGTGCTGTTTGTTTACAATTGTCAAATCATAAAAATTAAAAAAAATGTCTATAGCTTGAATTTTAAATAAAAAATCTGTATTGGTAGATTTGACGCTTAGTTTTTGAAAATTTTTAAATGCTTACTAACTTGCATAATAGCACTTAAAGCTCTATACAGAATGCACAATTGCAACAAAATACCAGTTGTGTGTGTGGCAGGGGGTGTAGGCAAAGGATATATATAATCTATTACCTTTTTCTCTCTTAACAAAGAGAGCAATTTCAAAACATAGGATGGTTCAAAGAATATAAAAATATTTATACAGAAGGGAGAAAAGAAATAAAACAAAATGCTATTTGCCATGGCCATCTCGTCCCAACCATCTCAGATGTTTAAGGGCATAAATCCACTCAAAAACATTCTCCCAAAGATTCAGGCAGCTGTGAAGAGGCAAATACCTGCTGACTTAATCTGCCCTCCTCCACATAGCTTCTTCAATATCACAGAATTTATTTTCATTGTTCGGGGTTTGGAAATCACTTCTTTACCTCGTCCCAATGCGATATATTTGTAGTTTCTGACACTCAAGCTCCAAAAGGCTGGCTACTTACTACAAGGTCCAGTCTGCTGGACTGATGATTGACCTTTGAAATCTATTCCTTCTCCCCTTATTGCTAACACTTAGCCATAAATATTTCTTTCTACCAAGGAAAGCCAAGATAAGAGGGAAAATTGCTCCTTTTAAAAAAGTGTTTTATATCTTCTGCTCACCTGGGTTTTTTTAAATGACTGAGCCATCCAATTTGAATTGCAAACCACAGGAAACTTTGCCATGGTTTCTTTTTAAGGCAGAACACACCTTATGCTCTTGCATAATAATTATAACAATAATAAGTCATTTAAAATCAACCAAGTATTCTAGTCCTTGAAAAAGAATTCTATTCAATGACAATTTACATAATTGTAGAGACCACACCACGATGATCAAGAGGGATCAAATAGTTTCATTCAAGTCTCTGCTATGAGGTAGACATTAAAAAATGCTCTCAAAACTTGGTACCCAAAGTCTAATCAGAAAATTATATTCAGGTGCTTGATCACTCACAGTGCCTGGCAATTTTTGATTAAAAGTTGTTTATCTCCACAAAATGCATTCCACATCCTTGATAACCCCCATGACAAAAGAAAACAATTTTTTTAAACAGGAGGAAGCCAAATTCAGAGGATAATTTAATGATATGCGAGTTAGTGAAGGTCTCCATGACTTACAATCTAATTCTCTGCTAAACTTTAACTTTAACTCTATGCCTTGAGAACCTGGGAGCAGTGTCTGAAGCACCCTCAAAATCAGTAATTCTACATGTTCTACATTAAACATTCATACGATTTTTCTATTCTGTCTCTTATATAATTGTCTTTTAGTTAATAGATAATTTTTAGAGAAGTCTTAGGTTTACAGAAAAATGGAACAGAAAGTATAGAGTTCCCTTCTGCCCTCTCTTCCTCTCTGTCAGTTTCTATTATTAACATCTTCCATTAGTGGCATACATTTGTTACAATTGATGAACCAATATTAATACATTATTATTAATTAGGGTTCACATTAGGGTTCACTCTTTATGACCTACTGACAAATGACCTATTGACAAATGAGTAATGTCATGAATCCGCCATTACTGTATACACATTTTTAATAGGAAAAACAACAACAACTAAATCTTCAATCCTCCATAAAGATTTCCATGTTGACCCTGTGGTTTCTCAGATCCCCTGGGAAACCACAGCACACCCAAGTCTAAGGAATACAGCTCATCGAATCAGGAGGCCACTGGCTGTCTTTGAAAGAACTCTTTTATTTCTTTGACAAGGCGTCTTTTTCAGTAAAATATTTAGTACCAAAAATCCCCACGAAAAGCTATTCATAAGAGTAGTAATCCAGAGGAAGAGAAACCCTAAAGAAAGATGAACTCATGCATCCAATCAGAAAAGTCAGGCATGGGGCCTAGAAACTCCCACCCCATGTCTCACCATGGGAATAATGCTGGGTTTGAGCCAGCACTTGCCCAGCAAGCAATTGAGACAATAAAAGGTGAACCTAAATCTTCCGCCATCTCCCCTACAAGGGAGGGTCGAATGAGCTACAGAGGCTTTCTTTCCAAGCAGTGTATCTGACTAACTCTGCTTTTCTCCACGTGCAACGTGCTATGCTGCCTGCTGCAAAACATCCCATGAGTCACAACCCTGACATTGAGACTCCCATGAGAAGCCCCTCACCTCCCAGCATCTTCCATACCCTCCAAGCCAGGGAAGGAATTGAAGTTCAAAGTTCTCCATTCAAGCATTTTGAGAGAAATTATATCCAACTAAACAGGTATATTTTGGGGGGCATTTTTCTGTGGTCTCCTTTCTGATTTCACCAAAGTTCTATTATGGGGTACGTCTATACAGTTCAAAATGACCACTGGTTAATCAACGCAGGTGGCTTGGATGGAAGGGTTTCTGTAGCCTGTTAAATGGATTAAATGTGTCAAAGCATGATGTGAACAAACAGTATACAAGTGGACCAAAGTACTATGTGGCAACCTAATAGCAAGAGCAAGCAAATTGTTTCTAAGTCTTCAAACTTCACACTACAGAGCCAAGAATTAAGATTAATTTGGGGGAAGCGGGTGTGGCTCAGTGGATAGAGCCCCCGTTTACCATATGGGAGGCCCGGGTTCGCGTCCCGAGGCCTCCTTGTGAGGTCACGCTGGCCTGAGCGGCAGTGGGCTGATGCAGCAACCTCACGGCAGGAAGCGGGTGTGGCGCAATGGATAAAGC
>JAQZBX010057960.1:0-17851 GCA_029593785.1 Cabassous unicinctus
TTGCTGCTTGTGCTTGCTGTGTCCATTCGCTGTGTGTCTTCTCCGTGTCTGCCCATCTTCCCCCTGCTGTGAGGTCCCGCTGCATCAGCCCCTCGCGCCGCGCGGGCCTGTCTGCCCTCACAAGGAGGTCCCAGGAAGCGAACCCGGGGCCTCCCATGTGGTAAACGGGGGCTCCATCTACCGAGCCACTCCCGCTTCCCCACTTGATAATCTTATCGCCTATGTCTGGCTCTCTCTCCAGAACAGCATGATCCTCTCTGCTGCCATCTTCATCACCCTCTTAGGCCTGCTTGGTTACCTCCATTTTGTGAAGATCGATCAGGAGACTTTATTAATCATTGATTCCCTTGGCATTCAGATGACTTCTTCCTATGCCTCAGGCAAAGAAAGCACTACCTTCATTGAGATGAGCAAGGTGAAGGATGTTGTCATTAATGAGGCTATTTACATGGTAAGTATTACAGGCTTCTCTGGAGGGGTAGCCCATGGAATGTTTCTGGATGTAAACTGATTCTTAATACCTAAAGTATTTGGTGTTACAGAATTAAACTTAAAGACCCTTTTGTTCCAGTACTTTCAGTGTTTCCTTTTTGGCTGTATGGCTATAAACCATAAAACTGAAACTTATATTGAAAAGATAACTGCCTTTACTTTTAAAGAGAAGCAGTTGGGGGACGGATGTGGCTCAAATGGTTGCACGTCTGTCTCCCATATGGAGGGACCTGGGTTCGATACCCGGGACAGAGGGACCTGGGTTCGGTCCCTGGGACCTCCCGGTAAAAAAAAAAAAAAAAGAGAAGCAGTTTTTCATGTATAGGGAATCAGCACTTCAACTTTAGTTTCTAGCCCAGCTTCAAAATCATCTGGGTTTTTTGTTTTTCATTTAAAGAATGAGAATATACTTCTCCCCCACTTAAAAAGCTATCAGGTATTCTACTACTTAGAGACAACCATTTATGAAAAAGTTTTGAGCTTCCCCTTAATGAAAAAGAATACAAAAATGAGTTTCACTTAGACCTCTGCTATTTGGTTGATTTTCTTACAGCAGAAGGTGATATACTACCTCTGCATTTTATTGAAGGATCCAGTGGAACCACAGGGGATATCCCAAGTAGTACCTGTTTTCCAGGTGAGCACATAACACTTTGATTAAATTTTCTTTCTCCAAAGAAATCCTCTACCTTTTCCCCCTTTCTGCATATTCACTGCTACTTACGTTCAGTAGGAATATAAACTTTTGTTGTTAGAGTATTTGAAGATACCTAACATCTATTTTTAGTGAGAATTAGGATTTTAGTCATTTAAAAGTTCCTTTCTGAAGCAAATAAAAATATGAATTCATGCAAATTTTAGAGAAAATCATCAAATACATGGCAACTTCTGCCTATAAATCACCATTCATCTACTTTGACTCAGTCTACACAGTATACGATTATACATAGGTGTCATTAATCTACGTTAATGTTACACTTTGAGTTTTGCTTTTTAAATCATAATTTAATATACACATTTTCATGCATCTACAAAAGCCATTAGACTTATAATTTCAAATATTTATATGCATTCTATCATATTGAAATATAGTTTATTTAGCCACTCTATTGTAAGCTTTTTAAATTGTGTCCAGATTATTTTATTCCTACAAAAAACCATTTATACAGACATATAAGTTACTTTATAGGTATATATTTATCTATTTCATTTAACCCTATGTCACTGCTCTTCTTTTTTCATAAAAGATTTAAGGCATCTAAGCTAAAAAAATTCATTTGCATTATAGTTTCAAAATTATTATTTTTTTAAAGTTTATGAATAGTTTTATACAATTTTATAGTGTGAGCTTGGGTTCCAGGGATTGGACAACTTTACCATGCTGTTGGCAATTTGTTTGTGTTTTTTTTTACAGCCTTGGCTAACAGTGGATTTAGGTAGTTTTTAATTTAATGTGTAGGTAAAGGCATCTTAAAATTACTAAATTAGTATCTCTTTAAATGACAAAGAGACTCTTTTAAGTATTTTCTATCAGTATTTCTTCTTGTTTTAAACTATCCATATCCTCTATTAGTCAAGTAGAATCTAGATATTGATTATATGTTGGTAACAATCCTTTCTACATTTTGGGTACAAGCTCTTATTAAATATGCTTTCCACATTTATTTTCCCCATTCTGTGATTTTTCTTTAAATTTTGATTGTTACATTTCCTCATACAAAATATTTTTCAATATATACATATTAAACTGTCCTTCTAGTCTCTGAGGACTATATCACAGCTGTGACACCTCCTGAGAGAGCCACTTATCATTCCTCTTGCTTGCCCTTAGCGAGGTAGAGGTAGTGAAGTTTAGACAGAATAAAACAGTCTATTGCACTGCTTCTTCACACAATTCACAGGCTGGCTATGGGCCTAGTTTGGGTGCTGTGAGGCCTATCTGAGCTCATATCTGTGCCATTTGTACCCCTTAATGTGGGTGAAAGATTGAGTTGCTAATGGCTGCAGCACCACTCAGCCCCCTCTATGTCTATCTTGACTCTACCTTTTTCCCCTTTGGAATTCAGAGTGCCAAGCCCCGGCTGGACTGCTTGATTGAAGTGTACAGGAGCTGCCAGGAGATCCTGGCACACCAGAAAGCCACATCAACGAGCCCTTGAGTGCCAGCATTCAGAAGGCCAGTATTGTCTTCTGTGGGAGATGACTCCTAAGCCATAGTGGCTGGTTTATTTTCTGTATTCTAAACCATCAGATGGACTCAGTCCTAGGACCAGTATGGATGCAGTGGATTTCAGAGCCATAGAGCAGGTGACTAGAAGCCTCACTCATTGTATGATGTTGAGCAAAGTATTTTTGTGTATTTTATGTTCCCTTTGTAAGGTTTTTGCCTACTTTACCAAATGAGAGGAAACCTTAAGAAATGATGTCAAAAGCAATATCAAAGAACAATTTGTGAAACTCCTAAACACATTCAGTTTACTTTTTGTTGAAATTTGTTAAGACAATGGGAAACTGCCATCAGATCTTTTGAGAAAGGTATAATTTTAAACTGCATAATACTCCCCTGTATAAAAGCTAAGGAAAAAAAGTTAAACCCCCATAAAAGGGGGGAAAAAAAAGTCAAGCACTTAAGATATTGGTTAGCACTAGTCTCTGTCCAACTAGTTCCTGTGTTCTGTACAGGGTTAATTTATCATGATTTTTAAGAAACACATGTCTTTCCAAAACAGACACAGTAATTGCCTGGTTCACAGCTGCTTTTTATTGACATCATGATCATGGCATTCAGTCATGGTTTCAGGCACATTAATACTCTTCCTTTACTCAGCACTGTCTACGGTGTCAAAAACCTTCTTCTGCTAAGAGGGATGAGACAAAAAGCCAGGCAGACATTTGACTTTGATTTCCAGACACTGGAAATAAATGAGGATTAACAAGTTAACTATAGAAGCCTTTGTTTAAAGGCAGCTGCTTCTGTGTAAAATTAATCAACTAAGGGAGGATTCCTGAAGAGTTAAAAGGAGAGAGGATGAAGAAAATGGCTTGACCCCCAAATTTGTATGAAAACAGCTCTGTTCTTGCTTACTCTTGGAATACTAGTTTATTTTTTTTGTTTGTTTTATTTCTTGGGCACATAACTATCCTCACTGGCCCTAGAGATACTCAAGATATTATAAAATCAGAGCTGTAATCTCTGCCTTTTGCACAAGCCCTAGAAAGGTTATCCAGGAGCCTGTTGTGCATGTGACTTGTCTGAGGTAGGAATATCTCAGCTAGATCCCCAAGTCTTCCGGGGGAGAGGCAGGAATGGAAATGGGAGATGCCTGTCTTGCAAAGTCAAATTCATTTGAGAGAGAGAGATTCTGATGTGCTTTTTCCATCATGCTTGTCAGTTTAAAGAGTGAACAAGGGTGAACAGTTTATAAAGAGTCAGGAGCTGAGGTGTTCAGATAAACTAGTTCCAGCCTTGCAGTTTGTCACTGTGCAAGAAAACACACATTGTTGGGGTGAAAAGCTTGGTTGGTTCTTGGATGATATTGCTAAACTCATCCAGTTTTCAGCAGTTTACTGACAAATGGCAAGACTGTCTTAGAGCTATGAAATAAAGCTCAGTTTCCCAGTTGTTGGAAAATCAAGAGTATTGAACTCTTTTCGTTTGTTTTTTCTATTATGGGAGGGTGGAGACAAGGATCATTTCCTCTGCTCTCAATTAGACGGTAGGAGTTGGGGTGTGTGGATATTGGTGCCATCAGGAAGACAAAAGGTGAAAGAAACTTTTTTTTTTTTTTCACTTGATGCTCTTAGGCTAGAGCAGATATCACATGTGTGCCTTCTGCCCTCAAACTAATTCCCAGCAGCAGTTTGCCAGAAGTCTTGAGGAGCAGATCCCGACCCGAGACCCAGAGGAGGGGTCCTCTGTGTTCCTGACTTATCTTCGGTGGCCTCACAGGCCAGCAAAAAGCAAAGTGCATTTGCTTGGTTTTTCAAAGAACAGGGAAACAAATGTTAGCCACCTCGTCCTACAGTAGTGAGCTCAGCCTTCACTGAGCCCTGTCCAATCATTAAAATCAGGCAGGGAGAGGTCAGATTGGACCCACCCCCTGCCCTTTCTTGGACAGTGTGTGGTACTGAGTTAGGCTTGCAGTCTGATGTGTGGAGAACAGTTTCAGTCTTTGCAGGGATAGTGTGTTGTCCTGCAAAGACAGGAGTTGCTGCCTCAGAAAGGGCTCTGGCATATGTCTATTCATCAGTAAAGAGCAAGGGTGAATTTATTCCTTTTTCTCCTGCCCTGCCAACACTTTAAGACAATACCTTTCCCACATGAGAAAGGAGGTCCAGTTTTAGGCTTTTGTCAGATGAGTTTTAAAGTTTAATCCTGTCCTGTTCCAGGATGCTGGGAAAACTTCAAGTATGAATCCCACAGAAGGACCTTATACAATATAAAAAACATTAGCCTCCCTGAGAGTATCAGTGTACAAAGGCCTGCCTTACAGCACTGATGCCCTCAGTAACAGTGGCCCATCCCTGTCTATGTCTAGAATCTGGTAGCAGCCTGAGCTCAGTATTCTTGTGGAAAACAAAAGTGAGTTATCACTGGGTCTGGATTTTTAAAAGTTGGGCCCTGAAACATTATACGGCACTGAGAATAAAGGCTTCATGGACACTGAAATACTCAAACATATCACAGAACAAACCAAGGAGGGGGGTGGTTAGACCCATCACAGTAGTATACAGATACCCCAGGATATATATATATCTAATCCCAGAGGCACCAGTGGTGGTAGGGAAAGGGGTAGGAGAAATCTTCACAGTAACGTTGGCCCCTTGGTAGCATGTGGAGCAGAAGCAAAGAACTGTTGTCCATCCAGTTTCCACAGTTGGTGGGCAGCAGGTGGGTTGGTGGGTGGGCTCACAGTTGCAGAGCAATGGTTCATGTAGCTGGCCATGATGAAGGAAGCCTCTGCAATCTAAGGAGACGACAGAGAAAGGAATGGGACTGGGACTTGCCTTAGTTTGAATCCTGGCTTTTTCACTTAATAGCTGCTGGATGCCTAACCTTTTTGGGCTTCAGTTTCTTCATCTCTTAAATACCCACTTGGGGGAAAATATCCAAAAAGGATCATTACTGTGGTTTAGAGGCCCGGTGAAATGGGTGTCTGTTGGTCTGGAGGTCCTCTGAGATGCACAGTATCCTCTGAGAAAAGAAGGACTAACCACTCTGCTCTGGTTGTCTCCACAGCCAGGGAAAGGGGCCTTTTTGGAGGGAAAAGTCTGTATATCCTCTCCTCTAGCAGGAGTATTAAAAGGAGGAGGTTTGTCTTACTCCAACCTTAGTATTAAAAATGGAAGGAAACAGGGTCTCCAGTTTCTCAGAAGGCAGTCAGGAACTATAAACCAGGACTTCTTATATTTCTGAGCCTTTTTAATTGTTATTTTTGCTAGTCAACATTTCCTGTGCTGAGTAGGAATAAAGCCCTTAAAAAAAGAGAGGTCTTTGTGCTTATCTTTAGGACAACAAGGAAGGGAGAGCATTGTGGAGACTGCCCTACTTTGTGGCTGGTGTTGGGGACACCAGAACCCAAAAGGGAAGCTGGTCTGGCCCCTAGGCCTGCTGAAAGGAAAAGAAAAAGGGCACCTGACTCAGGCCTAATGGGGCTAGGGTTTCAGAGAACTAACAAAGATAGTAGCTGGACCAGAGTTAGTCCCTCCACCCACCAGCTCCACACTGACTACTGAGATGCAACTCCAACTGAACCTTCTGGGATACTCATTATAGATTGGCCAAAAACTTTAACTTGGGACAGGACTCTTCTGTAGAGTACTATGGTAATCCCAGTTTCCTCTCTAAGCTCCAAGTCCACCATATCATACAGATCAGAGTAAAATGTTTTAGCAGCTGTTAGACCCACCTTGGGAGCAGCCATCTGGAAGATCAACTTCTCAATGTGGCCTTTTCCAGAGCTCTGGTCTGGCATGGATCTAATCACAAGCATGAAGTCATCCTGGCAGCCACCAAAGGTCATCACTGAAGTGTAGGGGTAAGTGACATGCACTTGCTGTGGAAAGGAGCCAGTTAGTTCTGGAGAAACTTTCTATCTGTCTCATGACCTAGGAACCAACATTTTTTGTCTCTTCTGGGTACAGGTAGCCTTAACCAGGAAGGGAGAGCTCTGAAATTGTCACAGTTTTGGAGATCTACATCTTGAATGTCTACAAAGCTGTGTCTAGGCTAGAGGACAGCTGTGCTTGGGTAGGGAAACCATGGTCACAAAGCTAAGGCCTTTAAGTCCAGAGAAAAGACAGAGTCCAGGAGAAGGAGGCGTCAGGGAGCCAGACTTCACCCCTCCATACCATAGTGTCATGGTCCAGGATGCTGACGCCATCCTCATTCACAGCAATCCACACTGGAGTATTCTCCTTGGAAGACAACTGGGCAGGCTGGAGAAACAAAATTCCATCAGACACATCTACAGCCTAGAGATTCTAAACTGTAAGAGCTTTCACAGGAAGGAGGCACATCCAGGGACCAGGGAAGCAGTGATTTCCAACCTTTTACTCATCTTGGAAAACAGAAAATGGTATTTCTACAGCATACTGGGGTGAACAGACAAGGCTGCTGATGGCAGGAGGCATCTGGCCTTGGGCTCTGGTCACCGACCTAACCATCTCTTGGTGTTAGGATTAATTTCATGTTTCATCTTAACTACGTTATGGTGTCCAGTTGTTTGGTCAAGCACTGGCCTGCTTGCTAATGTGAGGGTATTTTGAGATAGGGTTTGCATCTATAATCAGTTGATTGCATCTACCATCAACAAAGCTTGCCCTCAGCAATGTGAGGAATCCCCTCATCCAGTAAATTGGAAGTGCTAAAAGCCAGAACTGAGGATTTCAGATGTCAGAAGGGGAATTCAAACTGAACTTCAGCATTGGCTCTTGCCAGAATTTCCAACCAGCCAGCTTCCCCTAGGGAATTCAGACTAAGGACTTCAAAATCACCTTTATCAGAGTTTCCAGCTTGCAGCCTGCCCTTTGGAGATCAGACTTGCTAGCCTCCATGGTATGTGAGCCAATTCCTTATAATAAATCTAATATATAAAAATATATCCTGTTGGTTCCTTTTCTCTGGAGAAATCATCCTGCCTTAGTACACTGGTTGTACTAAGAATATACTGCAGAATAGAAGCCAGTCCTGGCTGATTTGTGATAGGAATGGGGACCAGGGCGTTTACTCCTAGCTCTCTGAAACTGACAGTATTCTGCTTAGTCTCTCCCAGCTGAAGTGCATCTTGCTTCAACCTGTTTCCTAGGGGCTGTAAAAGAAGTAGGAAAGCAAAAAATGCAATTTTATGGGCCTTAGACCCTACCAGAGAGAAAAGACTGTTTGGTGGGTATTTCCTGGGATGACTTAATTTTCACTGCCAGGGTAAGAATCCAGAGCTCCTCTCTCCTATCCAAAAGACTGGGAGAGAAATGGATGAGCCACTTTTTCAGAAGGTTTTTCCAACCTTCCAGACCAAGTGGGTCTCCCTTTTGTTTTTGTCACATCTTTATTTGTAGTTCATAGCACTTGTGACAGTTTGTTAAAAAAAATGAAATAAATTAAGACTTTTAAAAATATGTGTGTGTGTGTATATATATATATATATATAGAGAGAGAGAGAGAGAGAGAGAGAGAGAGAGAGAGAGTGTATGATTGGTTGATTGATGTGTATCTCCTCCACTAGATGGGAAGCTCCATTAAGGCAAGGACTTTGATTTGCTCATCTCTTGTAACCTCAAACAATTAGCACAGTGCCCAAGACATATTAGGAGTGCAACAACTGTTTGTTGAACAAAGGAGTTATGAGTGTCCAGTGTCTGATCTATATCCTCAGTGAACAGCATTACCTTTATCAGAGTAAAGTTCATGCACACCAGACACCCAGTGAGGAAAGTTCCAATTGAAATTACTGTTGGCCACTTGGCCTTCATGTGGGTGAAATTAACTGTTGCCTGAATAGTTTGATTTCCCTGGATGCCTTGCTAAGCCATGCTAATTATACATTAATAATACAAATTAATGTATAATTTGTTAAGTTATACATTATTCTGTCTTTTGAATGTTTTTCCCTCCCAAATGAAAACACTTCTGAGAGGGATATCATATCAAGTCTAAACCTTGTATATAAATTAGTTGATCCTATCTTTTCTTTCAGGGGTACCATTGAGAAAGAAGTCAATAATTGAAAGATGAGGATTACCCAGAAATAATCCTGGCCCAAAAGCAATGAATCACAACTTTGCTCTGGACCATGGAAATCTCGAATATGCCAGAAATCTGGAGAGATAGTGACCCCTGGCGGTTGCTAGTGTGGAGGCTGGGGCTGTAGACTGGACCGGCTCAAATGCATAAGGAAGCTCCAGGAGAGACTTGGGACATTTCTGAGGGTGCGGGATACTCCTTCTAGCACTTACCTGAGTAGCAAAGAGCTTAGCACCAAAGAAGGGCCATTTCCGGGCCACCGTCAGGTAGATACGGATACATTCAGGAGGGGAGCAGCCTTGCAACGCTGCCCACTTTGTGGTCAGCATATCTGACAGGTGCCTGATTTGGATGGATGGAGAGAAATGGTGCCAGTGAAATCCTGATATGTTTTCATTGCAGCTCTGAAGCCTCTCCCAACTTTGTAGCCCATGCCTCCCCACAGGGACACTCCCCAAGAACTTGCAGCCTACCTCAGCTGTTCAGGGGGGCCCCCGTGTCTGTAGCGCCTTGGGTAGAACCTGTCTAGGACCTGGTGGAGGAGATGTTGAGCCTTGGCAGGGGGTGTGCCCCCAGGACCTGGCAGGTTAGACCTCTCCAAATCCCCATATTCTACCTGTGGTAGAAGTACATGGGAAGACCAGTCAAGAATCTGGAGTTGCATGGGGAGAGGACTGCTAGTAAGGTGAGATAAACCATTACTTCATTACTTTAATGATGGAGTGTGAATGGATATGAAAAACACCTATAAGTAGACCCTTTCAAGATTCAAACACTAGACAAACAACTTAGGGTCCAAGAATATTAGAAATTGTCTTTACCAACTCTTATTTTGCAGCTGAGGTTAAATGCCTTATCCAAAGCCACACAGTTAATTAGTGGCAGACAAGGGAAAAGACAGTTAATTAGTGGCAGACAAGGGAAAAGAATGTGGGAACCATGGCTTCTAATCCAAAACATACAAATATGGAATATAGGGCTGAAAATGCTATAGATCCTAGAGTATAGCAGAGTGCCTTTGGAGTTGGATTCTTGGTTCAAATCCCAGCTCTGCCATTTATCATCTTTGTGACCCTGATCAAGTTACTTAAACTCTGACTTTCAATTTCCTCATAAGTATAATAAAACATGTAAAATGCTTGGCACAGCTCCCCCATAGAGTATTAAAAAATGTTTACTATTATAAAGATCAACTATTATTATTTTCCCTCCCACTCCAGCATGTAGGTCCATATTCTTTTTTTATGGGAACCGTGAAGGTGCCCCCCATACTTGTAAAGGTAATAGAGAGAAGACTCAAAAGTCTCAATGTGTGTTCCTCTTCCTAATTCTACTTAAAATGTTTGAGTTTACAAATGTCATTACACATTATCTCATTTGATACTTAGAACAACCCTGTGGGGGCAGGCAGGGAGGTATTTTTGTTTTCAATATACAGAGAAGGAAACTAAAGCATAGACAATAAAGTGACTTGCCCAAGATCTTATAGCTAGAAGATGGCTAGGACTCAAACCCAGAACTCTGGATTCCAGTCTAGTGTTCTACTCTTAGCTTGGATCTGCAGTAAGGAGCTCTGCTGGGGAATGAGTCAGCTTCTCTCCAAAGCCAGGGACAGTAAGGCCACCCTCTCTCGGGCACCACAGGATCTGCAGCAACTCCTGTGTTCTAGGCTGCATGGTGCATTCCACCATGTCCCAGGATGGCATCCTGACACTCCTGATTCCTGAAGAGAATCTCACCTGGGCCATCAGGGCAGCCATCTCAAGAGCCAGTTCCTTGTTGACAGGAAACCTCCCTGCCACTATCTCTCCATTAGTTTGGGAGGCAAGCAGCAGCCGCTCTCGTTCAGTCTCCCCTTTGACTTGACTCCGAAAGTATAACCTGTAAGGAAGAGAATGAGAAGAGGCCAGCTCAGCTGGGATCCCAAGCAGGGATGAGGCTTTCTCTGAATCTGCCTACCTTGATTTAAAAAAAAATAAACTACTCTTAATATAATTTGTGAGTATACCTTCTATTGCCTCTAGAAAAATTTAACCAAGTACGACACAGAGCAGATACAGGGCCATGGAGATTTCATACCAACAGTAGCATGTGATTAATTTTTAAAATACCATTAGACTTACTGAATTATGTGAAAGGAATCTGGTACCTGGAATCAGCTTATTAGGGAATTGGGTAAGTTAAAATTCTAATAGACTAAGGGAAATTATTTGCCTGGAGACATATTTGGGATGGAAATTTTTTCTCAAATACAAAGTTAAAATGTCTACCTTCCTGGAATTGGTATAGGAGCTATTTATTCTTTAGCCTTAAATATTTGGTATCCATACAACATTTCAATCTTTTAAAGCAACCCATGAGGTTGATCTGTTTTCCCAGGGAGTGTGTGTGTCTGAGTGTACGCAGTACAAGGGAAGACTGACTGAGAGCTGCCCAGTGTCTCCGAGGATCAAGAGCAGAGCCAGCTTGGGCCTGCAGCTAAGAACCATTAAGCAATATTGTATCTGTGGGCCCCTCTGCCTGTCCAGGACAGGCCATCCAGTCGAGGAGGGGATGAGCTGGCACTCCATGTTTGGCACCACCAAACAGCGCTTAGGACCTGTTCTTGTACATCAGCTTCACGATGCGTGTGCCACCCTCAGACTTCCCAGGGTGCAGTTCCTTCAGGGCTTGTTCCCACTTGGAGATGGCATCACAGATCTTGAGTCAAAAGAGGAAAGAGAAGCCCGTAATGAGGGGAAGCAAGGTCCAGCCAGGTCTGGACTCAGGCAAAGCAGATGAGCAGAGCTGAGTGACTGTCCTGTCAGGAGACCCAGTGGGGCCTTGCACCCCCAGGACCTGAGTTGCCTGTGATTCCCCCACAAACAGATGGGGTGGTAAAGTTTGCCCAGTGCAAGGAGTGAGCAGCAAAGCAAGGAACGCTGCCTCCACTGGAACTCCCCAGATAGGCAGGGCCCAGTTAAAAAAATGGCCTTCTTTCACTGGCTCCATTTCATTTCACTGACAACTATTCTCCCCTTCAACAGTATACCCAGACGTCTACTGTATAACAAAACCTTACCTGGACTGGGAAATTTACAAAGCAGATATGTGGCATAGTTTTTCCAAAGACTATGGAAGTCTTTGTCCTGTTATCATAAAGTAGACACTAGAGCTGAAACACTCAACCTCATCAAGTACTACAGCACATTCCCACAAATACTTATCTCCCATGGCACTAACCTCAGACTACAATATAAGACAGGTCCTTCTTAAATCCCATTCAAGGGCCTTCACTTACAGAGGTACCAAAAGGATCTACTTCCTTAAAATGTGGTTGGACCTATAAGCATAGCACAGGCCTGTGCAGACATGGTAAAGGTGAGGCACAGTGTACAGTGCAACTTCTAGTGGGTCTAGGCATTTCACTGTCCACTATGAGTGTGCATACATAATTGGCAGCAAGCTGGGTTGGGGCTACTGCTGTGAAGTGCCTCCTGTCCTTCCTACACAGAGCTAAGAAGCAGCTTTTCCCTGGATGACTTATTGGACGCTGCTGCACAGCCATTCAAGGGAGGCAGGGGTGTGGAGATCTCGTCTCCAGAGACATGAGCACACACAGCTTTTCTCTGCCTGCACAGGCCCATTTTAGGATGACACCAAACAGGCTGCTGAACAGTCAGGCACCCACCATGTGGCTCAGGAGGGGGTCACTCAGCTTAATGGGGAGGCTGCTACCTTGACACTCCCTTGCAGGCAGTGTTCCAGGTCCCTGCCGGAAGGATCATCTGTGAAGAGGGAAAAGCCATTGTGGGATGACTTTCTCATGCCTGTCTCCTGGTTCAGCCGTTGGAGGAACTCGTCAACTGTGGAGGAGCCATCAAAACCAACCACCTGAGAAGGGAGAGGTGTTTTGTCCTAGAGTGCCCTTCCAGAGATGAGCTCACTGGGGCAGTGGAGGGGACTGAGTACAGAAGGTGGAAGGGGTGGGTTGAAAAGGGCAAGGGCAAAAGCAAGAGGCCAAGAGGCCAAAGAAAGCTGGTTTCCGTATTCATATGAAGAGCATGTGTGCTTAAGGTATGTGAGTCTGCCCCTTGTAAACTGGAATCAGACACAAGCTCTGTTCCTCCTTTACTATCGATCCTTTGGATGCCTGTGGTCAGCTTGCTTGGTCAGTGTCTCAGATTCCCTGTTCATGCAAGGGGTTCAAAAGATCTACTTCCAGGGCTCCAAAGAGTGAAGCCCTTTTGTGATTCAAGCTCCTTTCTCCCTATATACTAGCACCAAGCACACCCCCCAAATCCTTGGCCCATCCCTTTTGCTGGTTTGCCTATTAAAAATCTTCCCAGCCTAAGAAGGCTTAGCACCCACGTAGCCCAAAGCTATTCTCTACAGCAGGGGTTCTTAACAAGGGGTCCATGAACTTGAATTGAAATTCAAAAAAACATTATTCTTGTGGGGACGTGTTGGTGCAGGTGTGATATATTCATTAAATAATGCACAGTATAGTGTGGACTTAGTAAGGGGTCCCTGGTTTTCACCTGACTGGCAAAGGGGTCTGTGGAACAAAAAAGGTTAAGAACCCCTGCTTTACGGGATAGTGAGATGAGAAGACTCAGGATAGAGAGCACACCCAGCCTCCTCACCTGGTAAGTTCCATTGGCAAAGTGCACAGGGATGCTGAAGGGCAAGGAATGGTGGAAAGGGTTACGCAGCAAGATGGATACCACCTCCATGCGTGATGGCCTGGCTTCCCGCTCCCCAGTCTGTAGAGTCCGCTCTACTGCCCGCTGACAATAGGTGGCATACTGGCCAGTCTCATTTCTAAAAGACGTAGAAGGAAGAGGAACTACTAGGGACTCCACCTATCACCCAGGACCTTGGCACGCTGAGTCCCCTACCCAGACCCAGCCAGGACCAAATCTGCAGCCTGGGGCAGGCTGTGAAAAAAGCCTCAAAGACTCTGGGGATGTCATTGTCATTGAAGGCCTATATGCTGAGATTGCTGGCATGGATATGTCTTCCAGGCAGCAGAAAATGAAAACTTGGGGGCAAATGGCTTCATGTGAAAGCCCCCACAAAACATCTATGGATGTATGGTTTAGTGTACAGAGAAGCCCAAGCATGGCCAGAGCTCCACAACCCATCTGAGTACACATGATGGTTGGGGTCTCCATGTACCGCTCAGCAAATCTCAGAGGCTAGGGGCAATCTGAAGGTTTTTCCATTTGGTCTGTCCCCAAATCCCTCTTAATCATGCCTCAGTCAGTAGTACCAGAGTGGCAGAGGAAATGACAGTCACTCACCTGGGATCTGCATGGCGTTGGAGCTGCTGTTTGACATACCAAAGGAAGTGATGCTGAGGCAGGAAAAGTGGGGCACACAGAGCCAGGAGTTGCCAGCACTGCCATGGGGGACAGGCACCGAGGGGTGAGTACGGCTCTGCATCATCCCATCTGCTCTCTCTGAAGCACTCTCAATGCCCTAACCAGAGCCCCCAAGCACCTGTGGGTCCCAGGGATGGCCAACTCAGTCAGCCTTTGCTCAGAATGGCAACCACAGAATCTGGTTGTGTGTAGGGACCAGAAGGGCACAGAGAGGACATGCGTAGGGAGGCTGCCCACCGGCTAGCTCAACTCTGGGAAGTAAGAAAGGCTCCAAGGATACCTGTCCAGTCACCTCCTTCCACCTTCCCCACCTCCTGGGAGCCTTTGCCGATGTCTCCTGTCTGCTGTTCTGCCCCTGGGGATGCCCACCTGCATGAGTGAGTACTTCTGGGGTGGGCGGCAGCTAGTCTGCTTCATGAGCTGGCAGTAGATCTCACTCTGCAGCTCTGGGTGAACCAGGCAGACCTGCAGCGCTGTCTGGGCCAAGGACACATGGTAGTCCACTGAGGCAGCTTCCAAAGGCACGTTGATGAAGAGCTGGCAGGACTGGGAGGGAAGAGACAGGCAGGCACAGGAAGACCAAAGGCCCTTGATTTTCATCCCCTCCATAACAGTGGATGGTGCCTCAGATTCCAAGGGGAGAGGTGAACAGGCTGAGCCATTCCCCCAGGGCTCAAGGGAGGCTCACGTTCACTGAGCATTGTTATTGCTTGTGAGTGTAGATGCCTGCTGGGAGGAGGTACTTTGGGATAGAATCTTTCCTTCTTTAAAATGTTTCTATTTCTTAAGTAAGACATGTCTATTTACAAATAATAGAAAATTCAGACGGACACAAAGAGCCTTCTAACAGAGGTTGGAATCTCTCAGATTCAGAAGCAGCATAAACTTGGTCTTTCCAGCTCTTAACGACATGGGGAGAGGAGCTCCTCAAGGGGGACTTTTCACTGAAGCTTGCCAAGGACTCATGAATAAAGAGCCAGAGTTTCCTCCCTCCCAGGAGCTCTCCTCCCAGTGGGAGGACTACATTCCTGCAGCAGGGATCCTGGGGGACTTTCTTTTCCTCCCTCTTCAGATCCTTCTGTGGGCCACCCCCTGAGTGCATGGGTCACGTGGGCACCACCTGTCCACGGGGCTGGGCTATGCGCTCACTTTACCTTGAAGAGCTTGAGGGCTTCCGTCTGCAGGGCCTCCGAGGGCAGGGTAGTGAGGGAGGTGTACAGCCCATCTTTGCTGTAGCACAGCATGGGGTGCCTCCAGAGTGGGGAGTCTGCCCAAAGCACAGCACCAGACAGCACCAGCAATTACCAGTAGAGAAGGAGCTCACCGCCCAGCCCCACTCTCATTTATGGGAAAGACAATGGTTTAACTGTCTGGACACATGAGTGATGCTGGTTTATCATCCACAGAGTGGGGGGTATGCAGTTAGCACACTCAAAAGAATGACTATACAGGAAAGTGGCTGCCGCTTTGCCTGTGGGGCTGCAAGAGGGATGTGTGTGTGCAAGAGTGTGGGCATCTGCATGCAAGAGTATGTGTGCAAGGGATGCCTCCTCCCTGCAGTGTCAGGTCTGGATGAAGGAACTGAAACAAACAAGCCTTAGGGCAGTAGTAAAGAGGTATGTGTGGTGTGTACTGTTAGTTCTTTCATGCCCCAAGTATCAGTAGCAAAATAAAGACCTCCAACACTCCAGGCTTAGATTAGATCCCTTAGATTAGGCTTAATTTATTGATTAACAAAATATAACTATAGATTAACCAGCTACCTTATTTCAATCCTCTGCCTAGCCAGAGGAATAGAGTAAAACATTTACCCAGGTCACTGGAAAGTCTGCTTTCTAGATAAACTCTTCCTGATACAAAGTATGGTCACCTCAGAATCTTGACCAGAGACAGAGGGGCCTTGGAACTTGGGACAGGAAACCCCCTCTGTGGCTTAGACGTTGAAAATGGCTTCAGGGTGTAAGAGTGCTTTCTTGGGGTTCATTACCAACAATCACCCAGCACCACCCTCCAACCCCAGCAGTGATAGACACCCTTGCCTTACCTGGGTCTCCCTCACCATCCATCAGTTTTCCAATGAGCTGCTCATAGGCAGTGCCCACGCTGGCACTGCTTCCACCTGCAGCCACTGTGAGGTGGTAAAGCCACGTATCCTGGAAGGGGGATGGAAAGCCATCTAGTGGAGATGGGGTGGGAGGAGTGGGAACAGCTCCACGGAGGTTCCCTGAAGGAGCCCAGCCCATGGTGGGATTCAGCTAGCTTAGTTTCCTCTTAAGAGCAAAGACTTGGGATGAGGTGCACATGAACCTAAGTTTCCAACCTTGTGGTCCTATCTCATGGCCCCAATCAAGAGATGTTAGTTTCTGGGAGTGAATTCAATATAAGGGAATATCCCACTAGAAAATACTGGCTGCCAAAGTGTCCAGAAGGGAAATAAGCTTGAATTTTGGGAAGCTCAGGGGTAAGAGAGAAGGAAAGAAGGGAATCCAAGTTTTGCCATGGCCCACCCCCTCTCCCTTACCTTTTCACGCTTGGTGCCAATGAGGAGGTAGGTGGGGCTGTGCTCTGGGGGGTGGATCACCAGAGTGCAGTGGGAGGAAAGCAACCTCCTGATTCCTCCAGCCTCGTAGTCCTCGTCTGAGTCACAGGATCTATCTACTTCCTCTATGCGTGCATCCCACATGGGCAGGCAGCCCAGGGGTCGCTGTGGGCAGGAGCCTTCCATGAGTGAGAGAGCAGGGGCTGTGGGTGGACCTCCTCTCTCTGAACCGATAGGCTCTGTAGGGCTGGGAATGATGAAAGTGGAAAGGACGACAGGATGGGAAGGGGGAGGTTGCAGCATCCCAGCTGCACGCATCTGAGCCGCACACTCTGGAGGGATCCAGCCAGCTGGCATTGGTATTTGTTGGAGGGTTAAGTGGGGTCAGGTGTAAAGCTGGGGACTTCCATCAGGACATGAAGCCACAGTGCTGTGGTTTGGGGGAAGCAGAAGAGTGCGTGCCATTGAAAGTCTTCACCAAACCCAAGGAAGTACCTTGTCCTCGTGGCTCCGATAGTAGTAGAAGGTTTTTCCAACGAGAGCACACCAGACCAGCTTGGAGTGGCCATGCTTTACCTGTCAGACAGACATGAACTAGCATTATTGAACCAGGTGACCCCAAGAATAAATCCAGGCCAGGCGAAGAGAAGGGAGACAGATTTCAAAGTCCGTAGTCGAACTTGGGACTTTAGTGGAGATGCCGCTCAGACTTCCTACTAAAGGAAACCACCTCTTTCACAGAAAGGGTGCTGAGTTGTATACCATGTGACACCTGCCCATCCTCGGGCTTCTCCATGACCTATGACCTGCCATTAAATGATTAACCATGACTCTCAGACCAGAGAGCAGGAGCTATTTCGAGGCAGATCCCTGAGTTAGGTGTGCAGCACGGACCACCATCCCCCTCCTGCCCACCCCAGGCTCTCGTGTGAATCTCTCTGGCTCTTGGCTCTTCATGATTTCCGACTGCAGGACAGCTCCCGTGGAGGGGCTCAAAACCTGGACTTGAGCAGAGTGAGAGTAAGGTGAGGGGGTGTCCTGAAGCCCACCAATTAGAATTATCCCAGGCTCTCTTCTTATAATCCTTTCTAATTAACAAAAAGTAATTAATAAGCACTAATTGTTTATAATGTAAATATTTATGGTTTTCTTTAATTTGCGGTCACCCTGATAATCTTGAGGGTGGGGAACAGTAGGTGGGACATTTAGATA
>JAQZBX010057961.1:0-17848 GCA_029593785.1 Cabassous unicinctus
GAGATTCCAGCTTAAAATAGTATGAGAAGAAGCTACCTCTCTCTGAAGAGTAGAAACTGAATTAGTATATTTCTGGCCAGGAAATGTACTTCTTGCAAATCCAATAGGGGAGAGGAAAACAAGTCAGGGACAAGGTCAGGGTCTTGTTAACAGCTAGTTAACAGTCATAGAGTTCACACGGTGTAATGGGATCGTGGGTGCTACTGCATGGTCACTGAAGACTGGCATGAAGTCCAAAGACTTCTTGAGGACAAGATAAAGCAGTGTCTTTCTCATCTCAAGGATAAAACATCAAGGCAGGAAGTGTGGTTGCAAACAGGACCAGCTACATAATTTGCAGTTCAAGCCCCCTTGTTCAAAAAGTAGGGGAAAAGTACCTTTAAAGTTACTAAAATATAAAGATCTTAATCTGTCATGGTGTTTTTTTAAAATCTGCTATTTGATGTCGTGCTTGAGCACAGGGATATTTGCAGGGAGAGTGCAAGCTCTCACAGTTGCCCAGGGGTCTCACCCCATGACTTGGCACACATGAGCACATGCACACGGTCCACCAGCTGTCAGGTTCCCCTCCTGCCAGCCATCAAACCAATATGCCATCTTTGGCCAGGGATGGGCAAGTTGTAGCAGGAATCTCACCTTTCCACAGGCTTGCCACCCCTACCCATGGCAGATGGGCAATCCACAATGGTATTTTAACCTCCACATGGAATGTGCGAGGTACATGAATCAAGGGTGGGCAAGAGGCTTGCCTCCATTGAGTCACCTGGGCAATGTACTACTGTGATGCCAGCTCAGGTTGGAGACGGTCACCACCATGCCCAGCCCCAAGATGCTGCAGGGTACATGTGCCCACCCCCCCACCGTGATTATGCATAGGCCACTGCCAGAGGTGGAGGACAGCAGTGGTTGCTGGGTGGGAGCAGTGATGGGGAGGCCTGCCAGTGGTAGGGAAGTGGGTGGCTGCAAACTCATCCTGGGAGGCAGGGAAGCAACAAGGGGCTGGAATAGTTGTGATCCAAGGCTTCAAGCCCCTTGAGCATGTTGTACTGTCCCATCAGGCTTTACTTCCAAAACTCAAATTCAAAGAAAAAATGATTAAGGATTTCAAGACAACGACTATAGATCATTAATTCCCAAGCATGAGGCTGTTCTGAGCATGGGCCCCTGAGCCACTCTACTGGCCATACACTCATGAAACTGGCTCTGGTTGCAAATTTATCACAGAGAAGATAGTTAGGGGGCAAGTAGGAGGCCTGGGGAGCAAGTTCTAATGGGGATTAGAGCTCTTACTAGAAGAGGAAGGCTTGTCAACCCAAATCTACTTTGGAGAAAAAACTTGAACATTTTTCTTTAGTATCCAGCCCAGACCAGCAGGGCAAATGAACAAAATTTGGGAGTTTACCTTCTAAGTTGTGCTATTAATCTCGGTTCAGGAAAGTATGGTTTAGCAAAATCTCTCTGTAAACTCATTCATTTTTCGTCTGGGAAACTCTCTTTGTGTTTCCTTTCTTAGTTTCACTAGTACAAATTTCTTTAGAGGGTTGCCAATCTTGATTTGGCTGAGCAAAGAGAACAAGGAATTTTCCACATTTAGTTGGGTAGAACTAAATGGCCTCAGTCTCTCTAGGGGCCAAGTACAGGGGAAGACTGGGGCTAAATTGGCCCTAATCCTGGGGAGATCAGCGTGCAGGATGGGATAGTGTGGGAACCCCAGAGGGCTGTGGACTTGTTCATCTGATGGTGTTGCTCTTTCTGCCTGGGCTGCTTGCTCCCACTTGGCACATAAATATATTCAAGGGGCAACAATCAAGGAATGAGAATGATTTTCAACATATCCAAACAGATGACATACCAGTGAATATTTTCACTCACAGAGGTTGCTTTGAGAACTGTAGACATACTCTGACGATCCTGAGGGGCAGTGTGGTAGAGGAGAAAGAGCTGGGACTTTTAAAAGAGTCAGACCTGGGATAGAATTGTGACTTTGCAATGTTTATAATTCCTCCCTCCCTCCCTTCCTTCCTTCCTCTCACTTTCCCTCCTTCCTTCCCTCTCTCCTTCCTCCCTTCATCCTACCCATTCATTCACCATATACTTACTTAATTCCTACTTCATGGCAGTCTGTGCTAGGTTCTGGGAATACTGTGGTAAACAAGGCAGACACACAACTTCTTCTCTGGTGGAGCTCACAGAGAGAAGGCACTGAACTATCATTACAAGTGCAATGCGTGTAATGGCAGACAACCAATCAGGTGCTATGGGAGGATGTAGCAGGCTAGGGATTGTGGACCAGGTATATTTTCCTCATTTCTTCTACTCCAAATTGTGAGGATTAGAGATAATATATGTAAAGTGTCTAACATTATACTGGACCCATGATTACACTTAATAAATATTGGTTACTATTCATATTATTATATGTTAACTACTGAAACCAATTTTGGGATTCTTCTTTGAGAACTGTTATCACAGTCAGTTTCAAGCTAGATTGACAATTATTTCTTTATTATCCTGTACTATTTATTATTGTACTAATGATCTTTTCACCTGGCTAGACCTTGCTATTCCTCTGAGACAGATTCCCTGGAGGGCAGGGACAGAGGTTTCTTTCTTTGAATCTCCAGAGCACCTAAAAAAATTGCCTGGCACCTAATAGCTGCTCAGTAAATGTTGCTGGATTAAAATGAGTTGAATAATGAAAGGAAAAAGAATCCCAGACAAAAGGCACCAGACAGTCTGGGGAATGGGAACGTTTTATAGGAACAAATAGGGAATTATTCTGCTGTTCTGTTATTTATAACCTCTGGGGAGAATAGAAACCAACACACATCACACTCGTTGTTTCATCTTTTCCTCTGTTAGTAGGCAGAAGGTATTAATAAAATAAAGAATATTTAGTTTGAGTTTTATTCTAAAGGATCCTTCTTAATTAAGTGGTGAGGCATTATTTAAAAATCAAATCAATCATAATAAGCTGTTGCTGTTGGGCTCAGTGCAGTAAGCCGCAGGTGTTGAAGAAAGTACAGGAACTCTGAGCTGCATGTGAAAAAATGTCCCCAACCCTCCAGATAGAAGGTGAATCTCAGTGCAGGACAGGCCAGGTTGGGATAAATTCTTACAGGCTAATATACAGAGGGGCATTTACCACGGAGCTAATGAAGCTTAAGCCTCGGGCCCCTCACTTGCATAGGCCCTTCCAAGGCCCTGGTAGGAGACCTCAGGGTGTGTTCATGTGGTCATCTTTATTGGAAAAAGGTTCAGTAGCAAGATTTTTTGTACACTCTTCCTTAAAGGGGGCTCCCCAAATTATATAAGCTTCAAACCAACAAAACCTGGATTCTCCCTATTAATATGTCTCCCTGAAAAACTCTAAGGTGGAAGATGAAGCCCAGGTGTTGATAACAAGGATGATGTTGAAGATGATGATGTGAGCATGACTGTTCAGAGAAGGAATGGAAAGAAGAGCTGCATACAGCCAAGAGAACTTGCTGGAAAATTGTTTTGGATCAAAATGGACAGAAAAGACTTTATGTAAGTGTCTAAAAGTAAATTTATCAGGGTTAGTAGGCACATATTTACCTCAGGGGCAGAGTCTTAACCCAGATTTCATGAAGGGACTTCGAGGCTCCATGGGTACCTTAAAATTGTGGGCAAATTGCACATACATATGCATTTTTTCCTGGGAAGAGAAATTCTATTCACAAAGATAGGGAGCTCTGAAATTGCCATGATAGAGAATGGATTCTGCAGCAACATACTATTTTGGGGAGTAGAACATATAATGGTAGGAAGGAATAAAATTTATAACTAAAAGTAGTGTGTAATAGTCTCAGGTCTCTTTACTGTTTCTTGTTTGGGCCCCTGTGATGAGACAGTTGCAGTAAGAGAGGCTGAAGCAATCATCTTGGTGGGAGAGGTGGGAGTGGGGCAGTGGTGTTGGAACCAAGTTGGGGGTCAGGAGAAAGTAAGCTTAGAGAAGTCTCTCAGACTGCCTCCATTTGAGGGTCAGTAGGCTCATGCATGGTCCAATCTAGCTTACCAGGGAGGAGACCAGAGAAGGGCTGGGGAACAAAGAGAAAGGTGTCCTCTTGGTGTCCCCTGGGTGTTCCCTGAGAATCTTTTGTTCTGGTAGGAGCTGATTAAAGGTTCTGGGTTTCTGGATTCTGGCCACATCTTCTGCGTGTCATTTCCTCCTATGAGTAAAAGCCAGAAACAGGAATTTAAGAGATGGGCTGAGAGAAGGATTTTTAAAAACAGGATTCATGGTAACAAGAGTGTGCCTACTGTCCAGATAGTCTCTTAATCAGAGGTTGAAAATAACAGGTCTGGGTCCCAGAGGGGAAAGGAACCAAGAGGGGCTAAGATCCTTACTTCTTTCCCTATCAGGAACAGGAGTGGGAATGTTCTCAGGTACAGTAGATGACATTAGAAGTAGCCCAGGAATTATGCCAAAGTTGAAATCACAGCTGAAGATAAAGGCCAGACTGTGAAATGGGCTGGGAAGAGGGATCCCTGGACTTCAGGGAAAGAGGCAGGGAGTTCATTGTTCATGGGATCTGGAAATGGCATTGGATCTGAACCAGGACTGTAGCCAGGATCCAGGTGCTTGCCTTTACTTTCCACCTACACACCCACTCAAGCCAGGTGCAACCACTTCTCTCCCTGCACCTGTAAGACCTAGGCTGGCTGGGTACAAATCTGGTCCCCACCCAAGTTGGAAGCATGTGAGGAGCTTCCTGCCTAGGGTGAGCATTCGGCTCAGAATCAAGTTCTCCTTGCTATTTTGCTCTTGTCTGTATCTGGCCAGCTTGCCTAGCTCTTTGGACTCCTGACTCCTGGTTCTAGGATTCCTCAGCCCAAATCAGGCCCTGATGTTTTGTCTTGGCTTTTGCCGTGCCAGCCTCTTGCACTCTCCCCATAATAATTAATAGTGCCATTCTAGCATTTACATGAGGAAATTTCCCAACCCCCCAATTATTTCACACAGGATAAGAGGTGGGGAGGCCTGGTGAGAAAGAATGGGCCAAGGCTGTGACTCAATTAATTTTGGAAAGAGAAATTATCCCTTCTTTGATTCCTCTGTAATACCAATAACATGTTAATTCAAAATCCAAGAAGCCAAAGAGGTGGAGGAACCTATTGGAAATACTCATTTTGTCACTTTTGGCACCCTAGTAGAGAACAAGGGACAGTCAGAAACCCCTAGAATGTTCTGAGAGCACCTATCACAAAAGCCTACCTACCCCAATCAAGAGTTGTAACTCATAGAAATAGAGTCTATGTATGTTAAATCCGGGCAAGGGTTAACCTTTTCAGGAGATTATATCAAGCTTGGGTTTAACTTTTAAACAAGATGCTAGAGGGCATGTCTTAACTGTCATGCTGCATTGTGAACTTAGAGTTTGGGTGTGGAAGATCTGCCTCCTACTTTATAATCTACACAGGTGTGCAGAGGACTTCAAAGCTCTGGTTCTAGAAAGAGGTTATTGAGAATTATCTCTGGGGAAAGAAAGAAAGAAATCCCACAGAACAGATTCTGGGAGAAGCAAACGAAGCCCTCCTCGAGCAATTGCTTTTACATTAATCTTAACATTCCAAAATCTTTCTTTCTCTTGAATTCTTCTTGCTCTCTCTCTCCCAATAGCATGGGGACTTCCTATTTCACAGCATGATTTCAGATTTGAAAATCTCTATTCATTTCTGAAAGTGATTCTAATCGTCAGAAAGTTTACTCATGGGAATTTTGGCATTACATTAGGCTGTCGGATAGGAAAAATGCACAGCTCTATTTTTTTAACCCAGCACTCCACGCATTCTCAGACATTGCTTCTTGCTATTGTACTAACCATCAGCTATAATTTCATAATGGAGAACATAAAATGTGGTCTCTCTTGCATTTGCTTCTCTTCTTTAACAGCAATTAGATTAGTGAGCATAGTATTCTTTTTATAAGCTGATGCTCCCCAAATGATGAATGTTCAGAAGGGTATACATGTGGAGTTGTATTTTTCAACAATTATTTTGGAGTTTGATTGCTGTTACCAGAGGGGGGAGAATCCCTCTTTCCAAATGCCAATATTTAAGTTCTACTAAAAGCTGAGGGGGATTTATGCATTTAGTCTAAAGCATATATTACTTCTTGGTATTTTCAGTGATTTGTGGCAAATGAATCATGAAAATAAAATCTTAAAACCCCAAGAAACCACCAGAAACCAAGCGAGGCCTTTAGCATATTTCACAGTAATTATTCCCACCTCACTGTGAATTGAAAATGTTTGTTTTTCCCCAATTTGTTTTCTTTTTTCATTTTTTGACATTTTGGGAACTTCCAGATTAAATTGTTCATTCCCCTGAGCATAGGATATCTGAAATTGGAGTTTAGAAAATCAAATCCTGTTTAGTTCAGTCAATCTCACTCTTCCCCACAGAATAAGAAAGTTAGTGAACTTTCTCATTTCATAGAGGTGTCTCACTTTTTTCCCCCCAGGAAAGTCTATTTTCATTAGATTATTTCATAGCTATAATATGTAGTGCTTAACAAAATTAAAACTTTTAATTCAGCTTTCTGCTTAAAACATCTACCCACTTTAGTCCTTTATTTTCCAGGTAACAACTACAATTCAATTTCTTTAACCATCTGTCATGTTACCTTCTAGCTTGCTACTTAGCCAAGCTACAGATACCCTATTTATTATTTTCCCCCATTTCGTTTCAGCAATTCTTACTTATTGTTGCAAGTTGTTCATAATTTCTCTTAATTTTGTGGGGATTTTACCTTTAATTTTGTATAGGTTCTCATGGCAGAGGCTCTTAATTTTCTGTGTTCATTCTCCCATTGTTCTTTGTAGTAATAGAACCCACTTCTATTTCTAGCAAAATGCATAGCTCCACCCACCTCTACTAGCCTGAAAAGAAGAAATTATATTTCCCAGTCTCCTTTGGTTATGACCATGTGATTAAGTTGGTTATGACCGTGTGGTTACGTTCTCACTAATGGAATGTGAGCAGACGTGGTGAGTGCAACTGTCATTCCCTTCCATATAAGAACATTGCTTACCCTCTACTTCCCCTCTTTCTTCTTCCCTGTGGCTAGAATTTGGATGTGGTATTGGTGAGCCAGCTGTAGCCATGCACCTGAGAGCAACACCCCCATGAGATAGAAGAGCTTTAAAATAGAAAATCATGTGTGCCTGGACACACTTAGGGGTGCAGAACCACCTGTCTGTCCTGGAACACCTGCCTTTTTCTGTTACATGAGATACAAATATACCCTCTCTCATTCAAACCATCGTATTTTGGAGGCCTTTATGTTATAGTAGCATAACTGATACCCTAACCCCGACTATTACATTTCTTTACTGAAATGGTGGATAGTACTACTATAATCTATGCTGGGTAGATCTTATTTGAAGGTAGTATACCTATCTGTGAATCCCATTTTAAGAGATATAAAGACAAGCAAGAGGCTTACAGATACAAGTCTCCAGAATAGCAAGGGATTCATAGTTGAAGAAACTGGAAGATCAGACACAGTGTAGGGGTGATATTTTCAAAGGTGTGAAGAATTGGCATGTGGAAAAATGACTAGCCTTGTTCTATGTGGTCTTAGTGGACAGTAGGACCCAAATGAGAAAACAGAGCTTGCTAATCACAGGAAGACTCCTGGCTGTCCGATAGGCACAGAAGTGAAAAGGCCAGTTCTGAAAATATTAAGGTCCCTTTCCATGGATATGTCTTCACAGAGCCTGGATAACCATTTGGCTGGCATTTGGTGATGACTGTGTGTCATATATGTATATTCTATACATTGTCTCTAGTTCTTGGAACAACACTAAAAGATAAATATTTTAATCTCCATTTAATTGAAAAGTAATCAGTTAAAACTTGCCCAAGGTCTCAGACCTAGTTAGTAGCAAAATCTGATTTTTCTACCAATCACCATGAGGTTTCATCAATAAAGTGGCTCAAAAAATGTCTTCCAAATTTGAAATTCTATAAGTTTCCTGTTTTTCACAATTCTTTGCTTGAATTCTGAGGTGTCAGAGCCATAGCCATTTCTTAAAGTTTGGTTGCCTAATCCCCTAAATTTTAATCCAGTTACAAACTTACATTAGGCCTTACTATAAGTGGCAGAAATTGCCAGCTGATCAATCCATTTCCTCTTCTTTCTTGGCAGAATATGAGAATACATTTTTCCAGTGTCCATTGCAATGGAATGTGAGTAAAAATGATGTGGTCCACTACCAAACCCAGGCCATTGAAACCTCCCATATTTTTTCCCTTCTGCTGCTGGACATTGACACAGGAGTGACCTTGAAAGTTTAGTGTTGAAGATGGAAGACCCTCTCCTTCAGCCTTGGTCCCTGGGAAAAAAAAGTGTTATGCAGAGCCTGGCAACCTGAAACTGCTTTGGACTGTGTATATGAGTAAGAAATAAACTTTTACTGTGTTTGAGCCATTTTATGGTTTAGGATCTACTGGTAATAACAATTAACCCGTTCTATCTAATACTCTATCTCCAGCTTCTAAATATCAAGAATTGTCTAACTCTGGATCAAAGGACTATGTGAAAGGTCACCTTACTGATAGACAAATCTATTAGGCTAAACCTTCTGAAACTTCCAATATTCGACTGTTTTTGATGGAAAAAAATAAGAACTTTAATACAGTCTAACCTAAAAAAATAGACGATCTGATTTCTTCTACGTCTCACTTTTTGACCTCTGCACAACCCAGCCGAATTGATAAAAAGGAATCAACTCCTTATACAACATTGTCAGAGAAATTGCAAAATACAGACTCCCCCTGGGTGAGGTAATGCCAAAGGGTTATCAAATGGTGACCCAGGGCCCAGCCCACTGACTTGTGTTGTTTGAATCCTTCAGTGTGTGTGTGTGTGTGTGTTTAAAGTTATTTTAAAAATCAGGAAATTTCTCATGGAAAAAAAATCTAGATTTCTGGATTACCTTTACAAATCAGATGATTTAGCAACACACATCAAAATCAGGTGGCCCTTAGAATCAGGAAGTCCTCTTTAGACTGATCACGTCTCTAGTTCTCCACAGACCAAACCCTACCTTTTTATCCCTAACATTGACACACCTGTCAAATGCCATTTATCTTTGTGAGGTAGCTTTTTTATTACTTGGCCCTACAGACTATTTGAGTTTGTGATCTCTGCATCAATGAAATCAATGACTAATAAAGAATACTAACTAGTCCTTTCCTGAGAGCAGGTTTTGAAGGGATTAGAATTCCTTTGGAAGAAGTGAACCCTTCATGGGTGTTGGCAGGAAGGGCCAGGAGGAAGTCCTCCCATTATTATCAGGTACTGGTCCTCCTTGTGGGAGCATAAACTGAGAACATCAAAATTTTTTCTATTCAGTGCCCAACTTCCTTTTTGTAACACAAGTATAAGACATAAAGTGAAGCTTTTTAAGATAGAAGAATAGAAGAATATTTTATTCAGGTCTCAAATGAAAGCTCAAAAAGTGATACTGATTAGTTTATTTTGACTTTGCCAGAGGATTAAGCAATTTCATTCCTTGTCCCCAAATTCCCAAAACATGCTGAGCTACTGTTGTCATCATCAACCACTTGAATGTTGTGTATGTCTGGGTGACACACCCAGTAGCTGACAACCAGCAGACTAAAGAAGCCCAGGAGCTGGGGGAGAAGTAGGTACAGAGGACCTTCACTTTTACCACCGAGATGGACTGGCCCAAGAGGCAGAGCAGCTTGCACAGCAGCCTGGACCTGTTGCAGAGCCGCCTTTTGTTCTGGTCCTCACACAAAATTAGCAGTTTTTTAGGTCATTTGATAAATGGGCTGGAGGAGCACAACCAAATGAGGAATATGTTGCTTCCAATATCCCAAAGAGGCCAACAAGGTGTTGTACCTCATTTTTGGTTGTAGGAGGGGCCAGACGCAACAACTTATCCTACAACTTAATAGGGATATCACAACATGCCCCACACCAGTGGACACCTAGAAATTTCACTGAGGTGCAAGGACCCACCCTCTTACACACAAATGCCTTACCAATAAGTCTAAAAAAGTCTAGAGTAGCTGCTAATTCTTGCTTGCTTGGTCCAATCAGCATTATGTCATCAATAAATGGACCAGTGTGATGTCTTGTGGAGGTGAAAGAATCAAGGTCCTTGAGGACTAGATTATGACATACAGCTGGAGAGTAGAAACACCCCTGAAGTAAGATAGTGAAGGTGTATCGCTGGCCTTTCCAGCTAAATCAAACTGTTTCTGGCAGTGTTTATGAAAAGGTATTGGGAAAAAAAACCCACAACCCAGCCAAGTCAACACATAAAATCAACCATTACAGCGTGTCTTTGTCCAATAGTTACGAAGGACCAAACAGACCAAATATCAGGCACTTCCATAGAAATCATTTCACATTCTTAATCTGTAAACTGCAACCCCTCTTACAGACACATATACACAGAGTAGGGAAAATACTCTGGGAAGCAGCAAGGCATTTTGAAGTATACTTCAAGCAACAACTATAATAACAAATATGATGGCATGACAGCCATTGCTATACACCCCATGACTATTTTTAAAATCAACTCCTGTTTGTCTCTGTTCCTCTCTGAGACTACTCCTGATCATGCCATCAATCCTATGAATTCTGCCCCTGTGTTTATCATGGCCTGGGTTTTTTTTGTTTGTTTGTTTGTTTGTTTGTTTGTTCTTTCTCTTCTTCTTCTTCTTCTTTCCCTAACATTCGTAAGACCTCAAGGGAGAGGCTCTGTCTGGGTTGGTCATTCCATAATATGGATTACCCCTCTTGGTCAGAGTTCTCAGGCCAGAATATCTCCTATGCTGTAAGACTTCCTATATCTAATCTACTTCTGGTTGCCTTTGGCTGAGGCACCAACACCAGGTCCAATCTGGGGTACTTAGGGAGACAGAGTGACTTATGTAGAAGGAAACTATTGGCCAGTTTCATAGGAAGAAGATGTAGGCAGGAAGACGCTAGGCTCTGAGGATCCTTCTGGAACTCACAGAGGCCCACGGTGCATCATCTAACACCCTTTTGATGGTATCCTTCTCCAAAGTATTTTTAATTCATTTTAGAGAACAAATGGACTTCCCAAGTCTAAGAATTAAATTTTACAATACTGGATGGAACATGGGCCACCGTTTCTATGGAATTTGAAATCACTTAATTAAAATATAAAATCAAATCACTAAAATGTAAAGTGTGTGCAGAGGGGATATTTTGATATTCTGAGGGAAAAAATAAAACTGTAGGAAAAAAGAAATCCAGAGTCTGAGAAGCCATACCTACCTCCCTTTTTTCTTTCTGTCTTTTAAACATTTTAGATAGAGTGTGGACTTCTATAGTTGAGCTTAAACAAAGAGGAAAAGGAGCAGGAAATCAATGGGAATCACATCTTAATGCAAGCTTTTCTAAAATAGTCCTAGAATACATAAGGGACTCATTCTGTATTAGATTTCTGAAAGTCGGCAGAAAGGACTGGAGCTTGTAACCCAGTGATTGATGCCTGCCATCAGCAGCAAGTATATTCCTTTTCCTCCCTTGAAGGCTTGGACAAATTTTGCTTCATTCAACAAGCTCTCAATCATATTCATGAACTCAAGACTTCAAATGTGGCATGATTATAACTTTAATAGTTATTCCAGGTAGAACTGATTCACATGATATGGGATATTGGCAGCAGTTTAATTACTTTAGGGTAATGTTGTGAATCTCAGCAAGGGGCCAATTTTGGAATTACTAGCTATTACTTGCAATAATTAATAAGCTTAAGTGTCCTGCTTTACAAGCTCTTTTATTCCCTTCTCTGTACTAATATTTGGAGCTTGTCTTCTGAAACTATTGTTTGTTCCAAGTTTCCTTACCTTCATATTCATTTGTAGAACAGAATGTATTGCTGATGGCATAGTCAGTTCATTTTAATAAAGAATGATTTCTGGAAACAGAAGTAAACTAGAGGAGGGAACTTCTTGCCTTCTTCATCCTCTTTCTTTTGTCTCCTTCCTATCTTGCTCATGTATCATTTGTTGTTGCTGCCTTTCCTACCTTGTGTGATTTTAGGGCTCTTTATAATAAGTTAAAATTTCTGAGGAGTGGTGCAAGAAATTTCGCCAATCATAATAACATGTTTGTTGGTTGCTTACTGGAATTGCTGTACTTTGCATGTCTTATTTCATTTCATTAAACTAATCATATGGTTCTGATTTTGCAGATAAAAATACTGAAGTTTATAAAGACTGAGCAACTTGCCCAAGGAAGCATACTTAGTAAGTGATGACATAGGGATATAACCAGGGTGGTCTGTAGCTTCACGGTAGAGCCACTACTGAAACCTGGAAGGTATGAAAAGAATTTTTCTTTCTTAAAAATCAGTCTTTCCTGAAATAAATACATGTTGAGGGTTTTTTATATGTCAGGATCACACTGAAGACTGAGGGCACAAGAAATGGTTCCTGCCATCCTTCTGGAGGTAGTTCTAGTAGCATGTGATAACTGCTATGGTGGGGAAATCACAGATGCCTTTTAAAATAATGTAATACTATAAGTCTGATGAGGGATCTGATGTGTACCTGAAAAATCCCAGTTAATGCCAGCCACTGGATTACTTCCTTCAAAAGCAAGAAGAAAAGAGTGATGTCATCAACATGGTGACATAAGACATGCTTTGAAAAAAACTTCCCCAGAGATTCATTGAATAAAAGAGAAAATCCCACTTGCTTAGAACTCTGGAGGACTGTAGAGACTGGAGAAAGACTCCACAAATGCTGAATCAAAGAAAAAGAAAAATATTAGATAGGAAACTTCCACTCCGGACCCTTCAGTGCACTTCCTCTCCCTCACTCAGTCTGCATAGTTTGGGGAATTGATCAGAGGTAATAGCCTGGGTCCCCCCTACTTCTAACTGGGGACAGCAGTGATAGAACCCCACACGTATCAGGCACAGGAACCTAAGTCCACAGAGACCCAGGGTAGAACACAAGCTGCTGAGAAGTGCTATATACAAATGGGCTCCCCAAAAGGGAAAAAAAAGGTGAGAGAGAAGGAGAGACCACAGAAAAGTGCAGCTGGAAGTGCTCAGTTCAGTCAACTTTCTGTTGATTGGACCACATAAATGGACTTTTCTGAAGTGAACCACTTTTCAGTATTGACTCCATCTGGCTCCCCAGGGTGGGATACCCTCACAGGGAAGAAACCAAAATAATTAATAATAATAATAATAATAATAATAAAAGGAGGTTAAATTGAGCTGCTGTAAGAAAGAAGAGTTCCAGAACTGAAAAGAGTAAGGAAAATGGGACACTGAGTAAGGGAGGGAATTTAAATAAATCATAGGAGCTGGGGAGAAAATTTCACAAAAACAAACAGATCAAAATTCCAGGAGAAAGAACAGAGAAAAGGAAGTTTTCTCTATTAAACAAAAATTGCAATCTTAAAATTGTACCACATATCAGCTGAAGAAGGGCTGAGAAAATCATATTAGTTAAACATGGGTTATTTAAGAAGATATAGAATAGGTTGGGTAAAGTATCAAAAGAGAGCCTTAACACAAAGCTAATCAACAACAAAATCCTAGACAAGAGGGAGAAACTGACCTTCAGAGTTAACCCATCAAGTTAATGAGATGCCTAGACAGCAGCAAAAAATAACAAGCCATAGTAAGAAACAGGAAGATATGACTTAATCAAGGGAACACATTATAACTTCAGAGAAGAAGCAGAATTTGGAACAACTAATCATAGAAGTTCAACCAAATCTCCTAAATCAATTCAAGGAGATGAAGGAAAATATGCACAAAGAGATAAAGGGTATTAAGAAGACAGTGTGTGAACCTAAAGAAGAATTTGAATGTATAAAAAGAAACACAGCAGAAATTATTGGAATGAAAGGCACAATTGAAGATATTAAAAATACACTAAAGACATACAACAGCAGAATTGAACAGGCAGAAGAAAGAATCAGTGAACTAGAAGATAGGACAAGAAAAATCATGTAATCAGAAGAACACATAGAGAAAAGATTAGTAAAAGTTGATCAGCATCTCTGGGATTTGAATGACAGCATAAAGTTCACAAACGTATGCATCATAGGTATCCCAGAAGGAGAAGAGAAGGGAAAAGGGACAGAAAGACTATTTGAGGAAATAATGGCTGAAAATTTCCCAACTCTTATGAACAACATAAATATACAAGTCCAAGAAGCGCAATGTACTCCAAACAGAATAAATCCTAATAGACCTACTCTGAGAAACATACAAATCAGAATGCCAAATGCCAGAGATAAAGAAAGAATACTGAAAGCAGCAAGAGGAAAACAATTTGTCATATGCAAGGGATCTTCAAGATTAAGTACCGATTTCTCATCAGAAACCATGGAGATGAGAAGGCAGTGGTATGATATATTTAAGGTACTGAAAGAGAAAAACTGCCAGCCAAAAATGCTTTATCCAGAAAAATTGTTCTTAAAAAATAATGTAGAGTTTAAAATATTAACAGATAAACTAAAATAGAGAGAGTTCATCAACAAGAGACCTGCCCTATAAGAAATGCTAAAGGGAGTTCTGCAGGCTGAAAGGAAAAGACAGGAGAGAGAGGCTTGGAGGAGAGTGTAGAAATGAAGATTATCATAAAGGTAATTAAAAGGATAAATGCAAAATACAATAGTACTGTATCCCCAATATACAACTTATTCTTTAATTTCTATAAGGGTCAGAATACAATTGAACAAGAAAAAGGCATAGTTCCTGATAATGGACATGAAAAATATAAAGTGGTAAAGTGGGACAAAAACAGCATAAAGAGGGGAAACAGAGGGATATGGGACCAGAGAATGTGTAGGCTAATCTACTAATCTACTAATTTTCAAATTAGTAGATTATAGATGTAATTTGTGTAATATAAATCTCAGTGTAACCACAAAGAAAGTATTTTAAAAACATACAGAAACATAAGTTAGGTAGGGATCAGTCAGATAAATCACAAAATATCAACTATACAGAAAAGAGGTTGCAATAAAGGAAAAGAGGCACAAAAAAAGATATGACATATAAAAACCAAAGGACAAAAGGGCTGAAGTAAGATGGCCTTTTAAAGTAATAACATTGAATGTCAATGGATCAAACTACCCAATCAAAAGATTCAGAATGGCAGAATGGATAAAAAAGTATGATCCAGCTATATGTTGTTTACAAGAGACTCACCTTAGACCCAAAGACACAAATAGGTTGAAAGTTAAAGGTTGGAAAAAGATATTCCATGCAAATAGTAACCAAAAGAGAACTGGAGTAGCTGTACTAATGTTGGACAAAATAGACTTTAAGTCAAAAGTTGATATAAGAGACAAAGAAGGACACTATATATAATTAAAAAAGGCAATCCACCAGGAAGAAATAACAATCATAAATATCTGTGCCCATAGCCATGGTGCCCCAAAACACACAAAGCAAACACTGGCAAAACCAAAGGGAGAAATAGATACCTCTACAATAATAGTTGGAGAATTCAATATACCACTCTCATCAATACATAGAACATCTAGACAGAAGATCAATAAAGAAACATGAATATTATGATAAATGAACCAGACCTACCAGACACAAACAGATCATTGCACCTCAAAACAGCAGGCTATGCACATTCTTCTCAAGTGCACATAGATCATTCTCCAAGACAGACCACATGCTGGATCATAAAATGTCTCAATAAATTTGAAAAGATTGAAATTATACAAAGCATCTTCTCTGACCATAATGGAATGAATGTGGAAATCAATAACATGTGGAGAACTGAAAAATCCATAAATATATGGAAGTTAAATAACACTCTTAAGCAATCAGTGGGTCAAAGAAGAAATTGTAAGGAAAATCAGTAAACATCTTGAGATGAATGAAAACAAGAACACAACATATCTAAATTAAAGGATGCAGTAAAGGCAATGCAGAGAGGGAAATTTATAGCCCTAAACACTTACATTAAAAAAGAAGAAAGAGCTAAAATCAAAGACCTAGCTGCACACCTGGAAGAACTAGAAAAAAACAGAAAACTAATCACAAAGCAAGCAGAAGGAAAGAAACAAAGATTAGAGCAGAAATAAATGAAATGAGAATGCAAAAACAATTTAAAAAACAAGTTGATTCTTTGAAAAGATCAATAAAATTGACAAACTCTTACCTAGATTGACAAAGAAAAAAAGAGAGAAGACACAAATTTTAAAAAATCAGAAATGAGAAGGAGGACATTACTACCCCCACATAAGTAAAAAGAATCATAAGAGATAGGGGCAAGATGGTGGTTGAGTAAGGCATTCCAAGAGTCAGCTCATCCCACAGGGCAGTTAGCTTCAACAGAACTATCTAAAGCACCTGTTTGGGGGGCCCAGGAGACCAGAAGAGCATCCTGAAGCATCCTTGAAAGAATGGAAGGAGGAGACTGCCAATTTACAGAGAAGGTTTGTGAGTAGAGACTCCATGGTGAGGAGGCTGGTGCCCACCCTCCACTGGTGGTGCAAGCTGCTTTGGGAGCTCTTCTGTGGCTGGAGTTGGAAGCACCGTTTCCAAAAACAGGGGAAAAAGAGATGGTTGACCACCGACTTCAGCTTCAGATTAGAAAATTTGGCTGGATAAAGTTTAATCCAAAAAACAGCTAAAGTTAGAAATTGTCCAAGTTGGAAAGAAGCCAGTAGCCACCATTTAAACTCTGCCTCCAGCTGGAGGGGAAGTGGGGCTGATTGAAAATCACAGTGAGGTAGGGACCAACTTCCTTCCACCCAGATCAGATCACAGCCCTATCCTAGTCTCCAGCCCCATTCCCGGCAGGGAAGAAGCTGTGGGGACATTCACCAGCCTCTCTGGGCAACTGCAGGCACTTTTGGCCAGCACAAACTGAATAGTCAGACACCTGAGGCTTTCATGCCTGCACCCCAATAGGATAGGAGAGGAGCTGTGTTTCCTTGGCCTCTTGGGCAACTGCAGGTGCTTTTGGCCCACACAAACAAGTTTGTTGAGCGCTTTCAATCCATCTCCACCCCTTCACCCCGCTAGGATAGGAGGGGGCTGGTGTTTCTTCAGCCTCTCTGGGCAACTGCAGGCACTTTCAGCAGGCACAGACTGGATACTGGACAAACTGTAGCTCCATCCCTGCCCCCAATAGGATAGGAGGGGAGCTGTGTTTCCTCACCTCCCCAGCTGCAGGTGATTTTGGCATGCATGAACTTGACTGTTGGGCTCCTATGGCTCCACCTCCACCCCCAATAGGACAAGAGGGGGGCAGTGTTTCCCCAGCTTCTCTGAATAACTGCAGGTGCTTTTAGCCCACACAGACTGAAAAGTCAAACACCTGTAGCTCTATCCCTGCCTCCAAGTAGGACAGAAGGGGGCTGGTGTTTCCTCAGCCTCTTTGGGAAATGGCAGGTACTTTTGGCCTACAGGGACTGAATTGTTGGGCACCTGTGGATCCACCCCTATCTTCCAATAAGATAGGAGGAGGTTGGTGTTTCCTCAGCCTCTCTGGGCAGGGTAGGTACTTGTAGCCTACAGGGACTGAACTGTTGGGCACCCATGGTTCCATCCCCACTCTCTAAAGGACAGAAGGGACAGTACTTCCTCAGCCTCTCAGGGCAACTGCAGGCATATTTGGCTAACATGGATTAGATTTTTGGGCACTCCAGAGCATCCATCCCCACCCTTGCCAGGGGAAGAGGGAGGCCAGTGCTACATGAGTCTACCTGGGCAGCTGTGGTCATTTTGGACCCTCATGGCATAGATTGCTGCTCACACCTGCAGCTCCATCCCCACCTAGGCAGGGGAGGAAGGGGTGTAATGCTTCATCTGTCTCT
>JAQZBX010057962.1:0-17841 GCA_029593785.1 Cabassous unicinctus
GGGGGGCAATTACTACCCACAATTGACAGATGAGGAAGCTTTGGCTTAGAGAAGTGAAGCCATCACCCAAGGTCACACAGCTGGGTGCAAGGGAGTCCCGGCTCATTTCCCTGCACCCCTGGCTCCCTGAGCTGAGGGGGGTATTGAGAATGAGCCTCTGCTTCTTGGAGGTGCAGGGATGACGCTGCTGGCCAAGCTCCTTTACTTTCCCTTGCTGGCTTCTTGTCTCTCCCTTCCCAGTGCTGGATCCTGAGACTTCTGCTCTTCTCCTTGGGGAAGCTGGTCTACTCCCAGAGCCTCCTTTAGGAGCCCCTTTTATTTCCGTTTCTTCGTTCCCCAGTGTATCTGGCTTATTTTTCCCTAGGTGCCCAATGACTAATAAGCAGGGTCACATTAAGAATTCATCATTGCCCAATGAAACCTTCTCGGCTTTCCTGCCTCCACCCATGGACCACTCCCATTCTCATTCCCCAGGGCCCCAGCCTAGCAGGTTTGCTAAGCCACTCAGCTTCCATCTTCTGCCCTCTCTCCATCTGTGGCCAATTCCAGCTGGCCCTATCTATTACTGCTCTAAGAGCAGGACCCCTTCCCCTCCCCTGGCTGTTTCCCCCACCCACTTCTCCGCCCCAGCCCAGCTAGTACCTGGCCTGTCTCAGCTCATGCTTCAAACTGGGTCTTGCTTAGAGCCCTCTCCCCTGTGAGCTCCTTTTCAACGTCTCCAATACCTGATAACAACAATGATCCTCATAAAATGCTGCTTTGGTGTTGTCACTTCCCTTCTTTAAACACTGCACCTCTTTCTGACTCTTACAGAAAACATAAATTCATTTTTCTCCCATATATTAAAAAAGTAGCTAATGAACACCCATTATCTGTCCAGTGGTCTGCTCCATGCTAAGGAGAATACCAAATATATATATATTTCTAACATCCTGAAGCTTAAGATTTAGTGAAAAGTCCATTCCGATTTTGTTAGTATTTCATCCTAGACTTCAAGCTCAGTGCCTGCCCCTTCTCATTCAAGGTTGTTGTGTTTTGGGAGGAGGAAAGTAATCCTAATACTGCTTCCCACATAATCTTCCTCTCTCATTCCTGAGTCCTGGGCATCCTGCTACCCCAAAGGGGATGTCCATTGTTTTATCTTCCCATCACCTTACCCATTTCTGATGAACAGCTCCTGCTGCGGCTACTATGTGGTCCTGGTATCTTGCCTCCCCCAGCTCAGGAGTGACCACATCATCCAGGCTGGGCCAATCAGAGACCTCCCCTGGGAGTTTGGATTGAATACTAATTATAAGGGGGGCAGGGAGTTTTCTCTATGACAAAGCTGAGACACATAAGCTTGGGGCCTTTAGCAACCCTGATTCCTGTAGTAGAGTGAGGTTGATGGGGCTAGAGAAGCAACAATGAGAGATGAAGAGAGCATGCTCTGGGGATATTCCAGTTGCTGGTGTCCCCTGTCCTGGAGATCCAACCTCATACCTGCCCTTCCCATCCTTTGGTTAGATAAGCCAATACCAGCCCCTCCCCTCCCCCACCTTTGTCTTGCTCTAGCACAGTGGTTCCCAATCAGGGACAATTTTGTCCTCCAAGGCGCATTTGGCAATGTCTGGAGACTTTTTTGGTTGTCACAATGGGCAGGGAGTGTGTGCTACTGGCATCTAGAGGCCAAGGATGCTGCTAAGCCTCTGACAGTGCCCAGGACAGCCACCCCCAGAACAAAGAAATATCAAGTCCAAAATGCCAAGTGTGGCTGAGAAACCCTGCTCTAGCAGCCCTCCTTGGGGCCACAGCCACTGCTCAAACCCCTTTCCATGGTCACATGCCTAGACTGGATTCCCATCTCTGAAGCTGGGTGATCAGAAGCAAAGCACATCACATCTTTTGCCTCCCCTTCCAATATCTAGAACTTCACTTCCAATATGGCAGCCACTAGCCACACGTGGCTATTGAGCACTCGAAATGTGGCTACTCCACACTGATATGTGCTGTAAGGATAAAATACACGCTGGATTTCAAAGACTTAGTAAGAAAAAAGAGTGTGCAAGCATGTATTATCAATAATTTTTTATTTCATGTTGGAATGATAATTTTTTGGATCTGCTCAATTAAATATGATATATGATGAAATTAATTTCACCTGTTTCTTCTTTCTTATGTGAATGTGGCTTCTAGAATATTTAAAATTACATGTGTGGCTAGCTATAAACTGGGGAGGGGAGCCAAAGGACCGTAATGAGGTAGATAAGATGATAGATGCAGAACTCCGTTCCTGTCTCCTGGTACATGCTCAGTGTTTGACAAACTTTCTTGGAACCTGAATCTTTGCAATCTGCTGGTCACCTCCCTTGACGAAATCCTTCTTAAGCTGGGTGCCTGATACTTTCATCCTACTGATAACCACGTCCCATCCCTCTTCCCATTTCCTTAATGTCCCCTTCCAGCATCCTGGGAGATAACAGTTGCTCAGTACATATTACTGTAATGGACTAGTAATTCCTGTTCTCTGTATCTCTGCACTGGTAGGCTTTGGCATGGATTTGATCGAGTCGCATGTCTTCCTCTGTATGCTTGGTTAGCCACAGAGGTAGGAAACGTGACCACCCTTCTTTCCAGCTCCCTGTGGTTTCCTGGTGTGATTTTCCCATTCAAGGGTCTCCCTCTCCAAACACATTTTCAGCAGCTCTATCATTATAACACAAAATTCAGAAGAGGATTGAAGTTGCGGCTGCCTGGTTACCATGGCAATGCCAGCTGCTTCTGTCCTCACTGCAAGGGAAGAGCAGCCACAGGGCTGCTGGGCTGTGGTCTGAGCCTGTGAGAACAAAGCACACGAGGCCCTTCTGGGTACTCTTTTAACACCAACCTTCTCTGACCCTTGGTACAATGGAACGGCCACCTCTCTGTGAACGTGGAGGCCCCCAGTTGCCTCTGCTAGCCACCCCGGAGGTAGTGAAGGCCTGCTCTGTGACATTTATATGGTCATGAATGCGTTCAATCCCCGGGCCAGACCTTCATGATGGTGACAGAGAGCCTTGTGCTGGGGGTCTGTTTTTTTAACTACTGTCACTGGGAATTTCCTATTTGGGAAATTAGAGAGAGCTGCTAAAGTGCAGACATCTTTTTTCATTCTTGGATTATGAGAGAAAATCACTTGTTTGAATGGGTGTTCCTAAAAAAGAGTAAACGTAATGGCACAAGTGCCTCAGGGCCTTTGCATCTCCAGGTCCCAGGCTGGCCCTGAGTAGGCGCTGGAGGGAGGTCTGTTAAATGGCCATCCAAGCATGTATGAGGCACCTGGGTCACCTTGTATGTTCATCACAACCTTGTGAATTAGAGGCTTTCGTTATCCCCATTTTGTAGATGGGGAAACAGGCTTGGCGAGGCCAAAGAAAGCCTCCACAGCAAGCAAGCAGCAGAGCTGGGATTCGAATCCAGAAAGTCTTGTGCCACTTTGCAGCACTCTCATGAACAAATGCCAGAGGTGTTGTATTTACATACAAGGAAAGTGGGGCCACCAGAGGTGAGGTCAAATGTCCAAAGTCACATAGCTGATAAGTTTGAGGCCAGGGTTTGAACGTCAGTGTGTTCACTCCAAACTCTCCTCACCTTTGCCAGGTCACCGGAATGTGTGGGAGAATGTTTCGGAAACATAAGGTGCTGTCGGGTTGTGCCTGGACATTGGGCAAACAGGCTGCCTCCTCCTGAGTTCTTAAACACGCTGGAATGTGACGTGAACAGCCCCTGCAGTGTGGGAGACCCAGACTCCCTCCACCAGATCTTGGGTCTGAGGCCAGAGTCTGGGCACAGGAGAGGCCGCTGCCTCCCACAGCCCCATCAGCAGGCATGGTGGCGAATTCGAAGCCGGATGTGCTGCGAGAGAAGCCCAGTGTGCCCGGCCCGCTGTGGTGACAGCTCCTTGTGGGATCCGAGGGCCCAGCAGTTACTCAGGAGGTTAGTAGTCACAGCTCCTCGGCCTACACAGATGTAACGGCACAGACTGAAATCTCTTCTCAACAGGACACAAAGCTGGGATGGATTTTCCACTGAGGAAGATGGATGTGGGGAAGATTTTCTGAGGGAGGGGATCTGGGGCAGGGTATACAAGGAAAGAAAAAAAAAAAAAAAAGACGAAATAAAAGAGCCCCAGATTTGTGATGCAATGTCCCCAAGTGTGATGGCTAGTCTTATGTGTCAACTCGGCTAGGTCATAGTGCCCAGTTTTTCGATCAAACACTAGCTGTTGCCGTGAAGGTATTCTGTAGATAGGGTTAGCATCTACCATCACTTGACTTCAAGTAAAGGAGATTACCCTCGACAACGTGGGTGGGCCTCATCCAGTCAGCTGAAGGCCTTAAGAGCAGAAACCAAGGTTTCTTGGGGAAGAAATTCAGACTCAAAACTGCAACATCCCCTCCTGTCTGAGTTTCCAGCCTGCTGGTCTCTCCTACAGATTTCAGACTTGCCAGTCCCCACAACTGTGTGAGCCAATTCCTTAAAATAAATCTATAAATCTCTTCTTTAAGTATAAGTGTAAATATATGTATAAGTGTAAATATGCACACGTAAAAGAGTATGTATAAAAATCTATGTACGTATAAGTGTGTACATGTGTATATGTAAGCATGTATATAAGCATACATGTACAAGTGTATATATATATATATATGGTCTCTCTCAACTCCAGAAGGAACTGGCCTTTTCCTTCATTTCCCCCAGGAAGAAAACAGGGTTTTAGATTCACCCAGACCTGAGTTTGACTCCCCCACTTTACCGTTCTTAGGTGTGTGAGCTTTGAGCAAATTGCCTCACTCCTAGAAGGCTTCCATTTTCTCAGCTGTAAAATGGAGCTAATTAGCACCCAGCCCAGGGAAAGGATTCTGCCCGGTTCTTTTTCCCCCTCCCCCCTCGCCAGGGTGCGGGTGGTCTGGAGACAGCCAGACACTGAGCTGGTGGCCAGGTGGGCCTGGAGGCTGACTGCTCCCCTCTAACCCCGAGCCACGCCCTGTCCTCCCAGCCAGCCTGCCCCTCTCATTACAGAGAGGTGGCCTGTAATTAGACTGCAGCTTGGCTTTTGGGAACTGGCCAGCCCTCCCCAGAGCTCCCTCATCTCTGCAGGGAGTCCTTGATAATTGATGAGAGCTTATCTCCAAGCCCAGGGCCATTCTCAGGAATGAGGGCAGTAGCTGTTTCTCCCATGGGCCCTTTAACTCAAGGTCAGCTGAGACAAGGCCTAGGTGTCATGAACAACGGTCGGAGAAATTACAGACAAGGCGCCCATCTGTCCAGCCAGGACCGGAGACTTTGAAAAGGGCCCTGGGAGAGAATACAGATATGTTCTCCACCTGGCACCAGAGGGCTAAAGCTCCTGGCCACCTCTTTGCAGGTTTTGGAACAAATTGGGGTTCCTTCAGGGTCCCTGGGCATGAGTGTCCTTATCCCAACTCCTTGGCCCAAGAGGCAGGAGTGGAGGGTAAAAGAGTCAGACAAACTTGGGTCCGAACCCTGACTCTGCTTCATACCAGCTGTGTGACCTTTGGCAAATGACTTTGCTATTCTGAGTCTCCATCCATAAAATGGGGGAAATGATACTTCTTTCAGAAGCTTGTTGTGAGGATTAAATGAATGCAAACCATGTGGACATACTAATTATTCCAAAAAATAAAATGATAGTTATTGTTTCCTTTAGCTTGGGCCCACCCCCCCAGCTTCTTCCCCTCTATGCTTCCCATGACCCATCCTCCCCACCCCCCCACCCCCAGCTCTAATTCCTCCCTAACTGAGCCTCCCATATTGCTGGGATTTTGCACATGTAGGTCTCTCTACCTGGAATACTAATCTTCTCTATGATTTGCTTAACATTGATTCTTCCAGGCCCAGTTGAAATGTCACCTCCTCTATGAAGCCTTCCTTGACTCCCCAAGCAGTTAGTTAAATCATGCTCTGTAATCCAACAGTCATTTATTTATGCTTTTCATACAATGCAATCAATGTGTGGTGGCAGCTATGGTAACAGTCACCCCTAATCCCTTCTGCCACCCACCATGCCCTGACCCCTTGGCTAGGCTGTGAGCTCTTTGAGGACAGTCTCTACTTTTCTTCCTGGTAATTCACAGAGTGGGAGCTCTGTAATTATTTAGTGGAATGAATGAATGACTGCACAGAGCAATTAAATGGATGGATGATTTCAGAAAAGGGAATATGAAACATCGATAAAAGAAAAACACACAGAGCTCCTCCCAGAAAACCTTGCTCTTTTCACCCCATATTGCATTACTTAAGCCCAGGCTGGGTTAAGAGTTCAGGATGGAAGGAAGTATGAACTCTGCCAAGAAACAACCACTCAAGACAGGGGATCCTGGGCAGAAACTGGAGACAAAGGCTGAATTCTAGACTCATCTCCTCCGGAGACCCACTGAGTTATCTGAGCTCAAGGCATAATAAAGCCCTGGGGCTTGGAAGAAGAAACACATGACCTGAAGAATTTGGAGGCCCTGCTAAGGATGGTGTTCCCCAGGCAAAGAACAGATTGGGGATCAGGTTAGGGCTACCATTCTTGCAGGAAGGCCATGCTCCTTGCCCTGTGACAGCAGGGATTGGTGACGCATGACCATCCCTCTGAAAAAAGGAAGGGCCTTGACCACAGGCACAGCTAAATGTGAGCTGGAATGCTCCCAAGAGAGGCCTCTGGATAAGGAGATGAGCACCAGCTAGTAAACTCCAACGCCTTCTTCATGGCCACGAGGCCATGCAGGTCTGGGCCAGCCTCACAGGAACCACTTGTCCCCCCACTACACCACTCCAATTCTTCCCAACGCCGCAGGCTTTGCACTTGCTGTGCCCTCTGGCTGTAATGCTGTTCCCTCTGCCTGGCTCTTTCCAAACTTTCTGGCCTCATTGTAAATGTCAACTCCTCAGGGGTGCCTCCCTCACTTCCCTGGAATTACTCTTTCACTTTTCACGTGATGTTATTGTCTTCACAACACTTATCTTTACCTGAACCATTTTATCTGCTTCTGTGCTTATTGTCTGACTCTTCTCTTAGACCCTCAGCTCTGAGAGGCAGTGACTGGGTCTTACTTGTTCATGGAAGTAGCCCCAGGTATTAGCACAGGGCCTGGTACAGAGTGGGCCAGGAGGAGGTCAGGATATCTGTTAAATGAATGAGTGAGCAAAGGAAGGGAAGGAGGGAAGAGGTAAGTAAGTAAGTTAGGAAGGGTGGGAGCCAAAATCTTGGGGCCTGAGCAGGGAATGGGTCTTCATGCTTGATGGCAGGCCCATATGCTGTGGGTTTCCTCAAGTCCACCTCTCCAGCTGGATTCCAATATTTTTGAACCCCTCCAAGGGGCTAGGATGTCCAGTTCTTGGCTGTACCCCCAGTTCCCAGCACAGTGCTGGGTGCAGAGTAGAGGTGTGCCCATGTTCAGTGAACGGACGGCAGGGTCAGACTCTTGAAGCCGGTTGCTATTGTGAAAGTGGTTAAAAGCATGGCCCAGGTGTTAGGAGTTGATGACCTGGGTTCACATGTCAGCTCTGGCACTTTCTAGCTCTGTGCGACCCAGAGCATGTTTCATACCCTCTACAGGCCTCCTGTTTCCTTGAGTACAAAAGAGACAGAAAAGGCCATGACTATGGGGTCTTGTGAAGACAGAATGAGATAGTGCACATGAAGTGCTTAGCACAATGCCTGGCACATGATACTTCCTCCTTAGGACACTAACCTCATTATCATCCCATAGCTCCAGCACCTGTGGAAGGCCCGGCCCACCCCCAAGGGGCACATAGGAGGGGCCTGTTAAGTGAGTGAATGCGTTTATGTGAAATATGATGCTGCCTCAGACTTCCCTCCTAGACCCTTCAGTGACTTTCTCAGTTGAGACTTTGCCTTTTCCTGCCCTCTGACATTCTCCTCTTCCCCCCACTTCTGCTACTGCACTACCTGCATTCCCTGGACCACAGTTATGTGAATGAAATTATCAGGGAATCATGGGTGGAGAAGACTGGGGAGTGCATTTAGTATCCTTGGCCAGGAGGTCCACTGGGCCAGGCCAGTCTGGTTGCCCACTCTGCAAACGGTAGGAAGCTGGAATAAGGATCAAAATCCCAACACATCTCAGATAATTGTAGATGGCCAGCCAGGAGGGCCCATAAAGATTATTCAGGCTTTGCTCCTTGGAAAATGGGGAAACTGAGGGTCAGATTGGGAAACAGACTTCCAAGTTCTTGGCAGAACTGGAATATGCCCCTTGGCCTCCAGGCTTTCAGAGGCACTGTTCTAAAGTGAGACTTAGGCTGGGAAATGAAGCTTTACGTGTCCTGAGAAAAATATGTCACATTTAGAGAGTTGTTTTCCCCCCCACTTTAACCACTTTTAATGTACAATGCAGTGGCATTTATTAAATTCACAATGTTGTGCTCCCATCACTTCTGTCCATTACCAAAATTTTTTTCATCACCTCAAACAGAAACTCTGTACCCGTTAAGCAATTACTCCCCATTTCTCCTCCACACCCCCCACCCTGCCCCTGGTAATTTCTGATCTACTTTCTGTTTCTACAAATTTTCTTATTCTAGATATTTCATATACATGGACTCATACAATATTTGTCCTTATGTGATACTGGGAGATTTTGAACTTGTTTAAAAAGCAACACAACTACCTCCAAGATCAGTGAGGAACCTTAAAAATAAAAACAAACTGAAACAGTCAGTCTGGCTTAAACAACAGGCACTGGTAAGCTTGGGGATGGGCTGAATCCAGTGTCCCCGGCACTATTTCCTTACACTTCTTTCCCTCCTTCAGAGCCACCTTCTGGTTCCTCCAGCCAAAATCTTGATTCCTCCTTGCTTTCATAGCTCACACTCAATACCCCAGAAAATCCTGTTCACTCTGTATTCAACATATACCCAGAATCCACCTCTCATCACATCCACTGCCACCATCCCCTTCGAAGTCCTCAAAATCTCCCGGTGTCACAGGGCCTCCTAACTGGTCTCCCCTACTTCTTCCCTGGTGTCCAGGAATGGTTCCCAGCCCCTGCTTCCATGGACTCATGTGGGAGCTTTAAAAATGCTGGATGCTTAAGTCTTCAGAGATTCTGCTATAACCGGTTGGCCATGCGGTCTGGGCGTTGGGAGATTTAAAAGCTCGCAAGTAGTTCCACTGTGCAGCCAGGGCTGAGAACCACTGATGTTGATGGGGTTTAAATCCATGCATCTGGCTGTGATCATCTGGGGAGTGAGTCCTAGAGAAAGAAGAGGTCCAAAGACTGAGCCCTGGGGCCCTCCTACATACAGAGGCTGGGAAATGAGGAGGAATTGGGGAAGAGACCCAAAAGGAGACTTACCAATCACTGTGGCAGAAGACCCATCAGACACACCCCTTGAGCGGGGGCAAGAGGATGGGGAATCCTGCTTCTTAGGGCTCTGGACAGCATGGAGGAACAGTGCATGGAGACTTGGATCAGCTTTTCTGGGAGAAAGAGAAGAGACCAAATAGACAGATGGTGGGTGGTCAAGAAATATCTGCTAAGAACATGACGACGATGATGATGATGATGATGATGATGGTAATGGTAATATTAACACCAATGCTAACGCATCCATAAAATAGAACATTAGCGGGTGCCTCATAGATCTCTTATGAAGATGCAATGATGCCCGGCGCAATGGCTAGTGCCATCACTCAAGGAATGCAGGGTGGGATTAGATTGATTGTGAGTTATTAATATTTGCAGGCTTAACCCTAGGTAAAGTTAGTTCCCCAAATATTTGACGCTCTCTCACTTTTGCATCTTTATATCTTCCAACTTTCCCTATTTCTTTTCTTCTCCAGACTAACTTCTGCTCTTCAGGTTGCAAACCAGGTCTTGCTGCCCCTGAGCAGCCCTGGCTGAACCCCTCGGGCAAGGATCAGGGGTCCTTCTCTGGGCCCCACAGCCCCCTGTGGAAAGAAAACCCACTCTAGCTCTCAGCACCTTGGCTCATAATGATACCTGGCTCCCTGTTAGACTGTAAGCTCTACGAGGGCAGCAGCTGGGTTTTGTTTTCTGTACTCTCAGTGCCCAGCGCAGGGCCTGCTGCAGAGAAGGTGGTTAGCAAAAGTTAGGTGAACGAATAAATAAATTAACAATTGGCTAATTTCAGCCATCCACGTAAGAGAAGCCTCAGAGAAGCCAAGTGAAAGCCTTGATTTGTCCAATCCAGTTGGCCCTTGCAGGGTGTAGAGTTTTTCTTCTCGGCGTAATGAAATTGTTCTAAACTTTTATCGTGGTGATGAATGCACAACATTGTGATTATACTAAAAGCCTTTGATGATACACTTTGGATTGACTTAAGGTATGTGACTATATCTCAATAAAACTGCTTAAAATAAATAAATAAGCATGAATAGCCAGAAATAGCAGCTCTGTACAGCAGAGGAAGCATAGAGAGATTGAGAGGTGATTAATTATTTTGTCTCTTTTTTGTTTATTTTTATTGAAATAATGAAAATGCTCTAATAATGATTGAAGTGATAAATGCACAACTATGTGATTTTACCAAATACCATTGACTGTACACTTTGGATGGATTGTATGTGTTATTAATATGTATCACTAAAATTGATTTATTTGAAAAAAAAAAAAAAAAAGATGGCCCTTATAACCATACCAGAGAAGATTTGGTCTGGGCACAGGTTCTGCCAGTCACTGGGCTCATGGCATTGTCTTTGGGAAATCTAAATTCCTCTTGCTGCAAATACCATTTAAACTTTCAAGGAAATTGGTTAAAAGCCCCAAGACAGGATAGCCGTGTGCAAATTCAGCATGAATGCTGTCTGCCCTACCCTGGCCTTAATCCAGGGTGAGCCCCGGACACGCTCCACAGTTGTGTCCACCCTGCCTCTGTCCCACCCCCAGCTACCTACAGCAGCCAGGTGGTCAGCCCAAAGCACAAAGGAACATTTAAGCCAATACCAAAAGAGTGAGTCAGAGTCACCCAGAATATTAGTCCAGGGGGGCCAATGACTGTAACAACCCCCAAATCACAGTGGCCGAAGCTAATACCCGTTTATTTCTTTCTCATGTCACAGTCTGCTAAAGGTTGGTGGGCCCCTGCTTCACACAGTGATCCAGGAACCCAGGTTCCTTTGCCTGGACCTTCCTTGAGGTCTTCAGAATCTCCTCTCTTCAGAGGGTGGAAGTCGAAATAGAGCAGGAGTATGCATAGGAGGTTTTAATGGGCTGAGCCTGGATGCCACAAAATCACTGCACTCGCATGCCATTGGCCTGAACACCATCTTTTGGCCACACCTAGCTGCAAGGGATGCTGGGAACAGTAGTCCAGCTGTGTGCTCAGGAAGAAGAAGAGAGCATGGGTATTGTTGAAAGGGGTGCAGGGAAGGAAGGGAGGGTGCTCCAGACAGAGGGACTATTGTTTGCAGAGGTTCAGAGGAAAACCAGGGGAACTGCCACATGTCCAGCCTGGCTGGCACAGAATGTCAAGGAGGAAATAGAGGAGAGGGACTGCCTTGGGCATCAAGCTTTCGCCAGCCTTCAAGCGAGCCATGCACAGGGACTTGTGCTCAGCTTGGGTCAAACGGCTAAAATTTCTTCCAACTCATTCGAGTATTTCTGTGAGCATACAATCTCACAGAATTTTTTAAAAAACAATATTTAAGTTTTGGTTCAAAATTTTTAAAGTGCAAAAGAGTCAATCATACTATATAGCTCCTTCCCCAAACCTGTTACTCAGGTACCCACTTCTCTCTGGAGGCAGCTAATGCTATCAGCTTCTTATAAATTCTTCTAGTGATCTTTGAAGCATACAGATATGGTATATATATTTAGATTCTTCCAGTCACCCCCTCCTTTTTTTTTGCACTAATTGTAGCGTATTAGACATAGTATTCTGTATCTCACTTATGCCACTAAGAATATCTGATAGATTTTTTTCCTGATAATACATAAAGAACATCCTTATATTTTTTTTATGATGGCACAGAATGCCATTGTATGGCTTCACTGTAACTAGTCTCTTATTGGTAGACATTTAGATTATTTCCAATTTACAAGCAATCTTGCAATAATTAAGCTTATACACATCACTTCATGCATGGATGGGTCAATTTGTAACCGATCTGTTACCTCCTATGAATGGAGCTGCTAGGTCAAAGGCTCACACCATTCTGATGTGACTGGACTTGCACCCTAGAGCTCTCCACCTGTTCTCCCGTCTGAGCTCTGCCCTCCTTCTACCCCAAAACGCAGACCTGGATGACTCTCCTGGGAGGTGCCATGCCCAGCCATGCAGCCCCTGCTGTGAGGTTCAATCGACTGGAATCGCCCCCGAGGAAGGTTGCAGCAGCCAGTGGCTCTTCTCAGATTCTTGGCCAGAGACATCACAGGGAGGACCATTGCATGGTCCCTCCCACGGCCCCACCTCAGGGCCACCTATGCCCAGGATCTCCGTTTGCCTACCAGCCCAGCCCAGCTCCACCCCCACCTCCAGCCCAGAATGGAGGCAAAGCCAAAGCAGCTGTGGTAAGCAGAATAATACCCTCCAGAGATGTCCAAAGACCCCCAAATCCTGTGAATCTGTCACCTTACATGGCAAAAGGGACTCTGCAGACATGATCAGGTATAGGCTCTCGAGATGGGAAGATTCTCCCCAGCTTACCCAGGTGAGCCCAATGTAATTACAAGGGTCCTCAAAAGATGTAAGAGGGAGGCAGAAAATGAGAGTCAGAGAGAGATTTGAAGATGCTGCTTTGCTGACTTGGAAGATGGAGAAAGGATGCATGAGCCAAGGAATGCGGGCGACTTCTAGAAACTGGAAAAGGCAAAGGAACAGAAGGAACACAGCCTTGCCGACAACTTGATTTTAGCCGAGTGGAAATCATTTTCGACTTCTGGCCTCCAAAACTGTAAGATAATAAATGTGTGTTGTTTAAAGCCACTAAGTTTATGGTCCTTTGTTACAGCAACCATAGGATACTACAGCAGTCCCTGACCTACCCAAGAGGCAGCCTGGTATGACCTCCTTCCTCGCAGAAGACCTGGGTTCAAATCCAGTTCCGCTTACTTCATGGGTGCTCTTGGGCACCCACATCATTTCTTTGAGCCATTTTGCCTCTGAAGAATTCAGCTCATGATCAAACTGACTTCCCAGGGATGCTGTGAGAGTCCAATGGGATGATGCACATGCGGTCTCTTAGCAACCAGGACTGGAACAAAAGTGGTGCTTGACGGTACTTTTAGTGGCGGAGCATAATTCTGAAACTTTTCCTTTGTACCCCTGAGCCCCACTCCTGCTCTGAACCCTCCCTCAGGAAAAAATCCCCTTCCTGCAGCACTTAGACCAGCAGGTTCTGCAGCGACAGGCTTCCCTAGGAGGCGACTTTCTCCTTCCCACAAGCCCCGCAGCCACTATCCTCACAGTGTGGGGAACCTCACCTGGGTTCAAATCCTTTCCTTGACACCTAATAGCTGTGTGACCTTGGGAGAGTTACTACACCACTCTGAGCCTCTGTTTCCTCATTGGCACAATGCCCACAATGAACCCTGCTCCAGGGTGAAGAATGCTCACAGCTGGGCACATAGTAGCTGCTCAATAAACAGTATCAACTATTGGCTTCTCAAGCTGAGGAGGTGCTTCTCTCTCAGCCAGGGCCCATTCCAGGTTTGGTGATGCCTGAAGCCTCTACAATTTGTGGTCCCTTTTTAAGAAAGAACCTCAGAAGGAGCCTATGTAAGAGAAGGGCTCTGAGGCTTAAATTCCATTGGCTTCTGCTTTCTGCTCTCAACCCCTTCTCTTCTATGGGGACTATGTCAAACGCTTCCCAGAGTAGTCCCTCCCACCAGTCTGGGTAAACCCCAGAAGTCTGAGATTTTCTAGAACCGTCAGGGGCAGTGACCACCTCAGCCTCCCAGCTGTATCCAAGCTCCCGTGTTAAGTCAGCAAGACTTTCAGTCAGACAAATGCAAAATCACTCTCGGATGAGGTCAGCTCCTTGGGATAGAGTGAACAGTTAATCTCCTTGCTCTGACCTTAGGGCTGCCTATTTAGCAAATAAAAAAAATTTTTTTTAATTTGCTCAGCTAAATTTGAATTTTGGATAAATGATGAATAATTTTTAGTATAAGTATGTTCCAAATATTGCATGGAACATTAAACTGGACATCCTATATTTTATCTGGCAACCCCGTCTGACAAAAGATCAGTGAAGTTAGGCTCAGTGCCATAGAAAACTAAATCGGCTTTGGCAATGGGCCCCTGACCCTTCCTTTCTGGCTAAGGTGTGGCCTTTCAAACTCAGGGTGTGTCTTTCAGAAGGGTCCCTGGTCTGGGGAGCAGCCAGGGGCCCTACAGGCTTGTGAGGACCTTCATCTTCAGCAAAAGACTAACCAGTGAAAGAGAAATAGATAAGATGCAACTGGTCCTGAGCAGGTTGGGGAAGCAGTTATCAGCCTTGCCCCAGAGTCAGAGGGCTGGGCCTAAATCCCAGTTCTGGAGCCATCAGGATCTTACTTCTCCTTTTTGAGCCTCTGTTTCTGTACCTGTAAAATGACGATTTCTAATTGCTTGCTGGGGTGAGTGTTAAATAGGAAAACGTCTGTGTAACGTGTATGTATAGGAGTCAATGGCAACCATTCCTAGGTTAGGTTTCTGTTGTCAGCCATGTAGGAAAAAAGAAACTTTCCCAAACAATGGGACCTGCTTTGCGGAAACCGGAAGGGGGTGGAGCTCAGGTGTATGTGGTCCCCACCTGGGCACTGCTCTGGGTGAAACCCTCTGTCCTACATTGGACACGCCTAGTTTTTCCAAGGAGCCCCATCCTGCCCTGGCCTCTGACTGCTGCAGGTGCCATGGCCCCTGAGTGCAAGCTGCTGAAGCCCACCTCCCCGCTGGTGCCTGCCCTGACCTTGACGCACCAGATGCGTGCCTGGGGTTGTCCCGCCTGTCCCCCAACAGTGGCCACAGCTGACTCAAAATGGGTGACACTCCAAATGCTGCCTGCTTAGTGAGCCTGGCAGCCACCCTGAGAGCAAAACATCAGCAAGTCCATGCTGCAGATGCAGAAAGTGAAACCCAGACCTGCTGTGCGCTGGCCACTTGGCGTGCATCATCCTGTAGTTTAGAGCTGGCAAATTTGGGGGGGCTATTAAAGTAACTCATTCAAACAATAGAGAAACATGAAATGAAAAATAAATCTTCCCAGCTTCAGGAGCCCTTGTCCCTCCCTCTAGAGCAGGGTGTGTCAAACTCGGCACTCGTGACATTTTGGGCAGGATCATTCTTTGTGGTCGGGGCTGTCCTGTGCGTTGTAGGATGTTTAGCAGCTTCCCTGTTCTCCACCCACTAGATGCCAGGAACTCCTCCCTTCAGTTCTGACAACCAAGTACATCTTCAGGCATTGACACATGATCCCGGGGGCGGGGGTGGACAAACTTGACCCTGTCAAAAATCACTGCTCTGGAATAATCACTGTTAATAGTTTGTTAAAAATACTTTTAGAATATTTGCAAGAACATGTGCATGCTTTTTTTATTTTTACAAAGATGGTTTAATAAATGCAAGAGCTAGGTCTTTTTATTATCACCCCATTAAAGATGAGGAAACAGACTCACAGAGGTTAAGTGATTTGTTTGAGTAACAGAGCTAGGAAGTGGGAGATCTAGGATTTAGACCAGGTCTGCCTGATATATAAAGAACTGTTACAACTCAACAATAAAAAGACAAACAACCCAATTAAAAATGGGCACAGCGCTTGAACAGACATTTCTCCAAAAAAGATACACAAATGGCCAATGAGCACAGAAAAAGATGCTCAGCATTATTAGTCATCAAGGAAATGCAAACCAAAACCACAATGAGATACCACCACTTCACACCCATTGCTGTAGTAGATGGCTACGATTTAAAAAAAAAAAATAACAAGAGTTAACAAGGATGCAGAGAAATAGGGACATTTATGTATCATTGGTGGGGATGTAAAATGGTGCAGCCACTGTGGAAACCAATTTGGTGGTTCCCCAAAAAGTTAAGCATCAAATGACCATATGACCCAGCAATCACACTTACAGGTATATACCTAACATAATTAAGAACAGGGGCTTGAACAGATATTTGTACATGAATGCTCATGGCAGCCTTATTCACAATAACCAAAACCAGAATAAAAAGAAGAAGAAAAAAAAATGAAACCAACCCAAGCATCCATGAGACGACTGGAAAAACAAAATGTGGTCTATGCACACAATGCAATATTATTCAGCCATAAAAAGGGATGAAGTTTGGATACATGGGACAACATGGATGAACCCCAAAGACATCATGTTAAGTGAAATAAGCCAGACACAAAAAAGACAAATATCATATGATTGCACTTATATGAAATATCTAGAATAAGCAAATTCACAGAGACAGAAAGTAGATTGCAGGTTACCTGGGGCTGGGGAGAAGGGGAATGAGGACTTATTGCTTACTGCGTACAGAATTTCTTATTTGAAGTCATGAGAAAGATTTGGTAATGGGTGGTGGTGATGGTAGCACAACATTGTGAATGTAATTAATACCACTTAAAAGTGGTTAAAATGAGAAATTTTGTCTTTTATATATATATGTTACCATAATAAAATTCAAAAATTAAAAAACCCAGTCTGCCCATCTTCCTGGGACTGCCTCTTAATTGAAGTGTCAAGGAGCAGCAATAGGCCTGGATGGGGAAGCAGATGTAGCTCAAGTGACTGAGCTCCTCCCTACCACATGGGAGCATGGGAGGTCCTGGGTTCGGTTTTCAGTGCCTCCTGGAGAAGATAAGCAAGACAGCGAGCTGGTGCAACGGGTTGGTGCGGCGAGCTGATGTAACAAGATGGCGCAACAAGGAGATACAAAGAGGAAACACAATAAAAGAGACAACAAGGCAGGGAGCAGAGGTGGCTCAAGCGATTGAGCGCCAGTCTCCCACATGGGAGGTCCAGGTTCGGTTCCCGGTGCCTCCTAAAGAGAAGACGGGCAGACACAGAGAGCACACAGCAAATGGACACAGAGAGCAGACAGCGAGCACAAAACAACAAGGGTGGGGTGGGGGGTGGAATAAATAAATAAAATAAATCTTTAAAAAAAAAATTAGGCCTGGATGCAGCAATGGACACAGCCAGGGCTCTTTGATAGGCCTTCCCCCAGAGAACCAAAGCCTGACCTCCTCTGACTGAGCATCCCCAGCTTAGGCAGGGACCCCTGGAGTGTAACAGGATCTGCAAACAGAGGCCCCAGCTTGAGCCATCCTCACCCAGCCAGAAACCTGAGCTGCTCCCAGAGTCCTCGCTGAGAGGGATTGGAAGACAGCTTGGCTCCTGAGGATTGGTTCACGCTATCCCGGCTCTTCCTTAGCAGGCTAAGTGGCTTTTGGCTCTTGTTGGTGGCGCCGTCTCAGATCAGTGCCTGGGGAAGCACTGGCCATTTGGAGCACTCCAGAGCTGTGGGAGGCAGGGAGGAGAGCAGGTGGTGAGCCACTGCCTCTGCTCTTGGCCTCTTGGTGCCTTTGCTTGACCTGCCACCTGTTCCAAGTTGGGAGCAGCAGAAATTTCAGGTGGGGGAATGTCCACTGAGGGAATCAACTTCATTCCTGCATGTACATTACTTATAAGCCCAAACCATAATTGGTCTGAAAATTCCAGGCCACATGCCCAGAAACTGATCTGATCAAATATTCATAGATACCGATGGGTCATCATCATCATAAATTCCATGATCTGCATTTATTGCTTTGGCACTGTTTAATAGGATTTATTTTCCCTCCTCTGCCCTGTGTGGTATTTTCACCATCCTCCAAAAAAAAAAAAAAAAAAAAAAAAA
>JAQZBX010057963.1:0-17840 GCA_029593785.1 Cabassous unicinctus
TATAAGTATCTTTTTAAAAAATAAAAATAAATAAACATTTTTTAAAAATTATACTTTTCGATTAATACCAAATTTTGAATGGAACCATAAGTGACTATCCATTAAGACACGTCTACACCCGGGAAAAGCTTCATTCCCAAAGAATTAATGAAAGATTCTCCTTCAGAAAATTTTTTTTAAACGTGATCTAAAGAGAGTAAATTTAGGGGCAGTAAAGCTCTCCAGTAACATATTATAGCACCCTTTATTCAGACATCTCTTGATTATAGAGACTAATAAAATGAAATACACATATCACTGACCAAAGCACCAACTCAGGAGTAATGCTCCTCAAATTCACAAGAGCTAATCCTGACATTTGGAAATTCACCACACTAATCTATATATCCCTTGAAGAAACGTGAATAAAGATTCTTCTTTTTACCTTAGAAACAAAGAAGGCAAGTCATCCATATAACTATTATATCATCAAATCATAAACCAGGAGAGAAACTTCAGGGACTTCTTAAAGCAGAATTTCACAAGAACAGGAGGGAAATTTATGTGCCTTTAAGATTTCCTAAGGGAGAATTCCCATGGTCTTTCTAGATGAGGAAATGCTTCACTAAAGCTAGCCTAAGTCTATATAAGTATGTGTTTACAATGCTTCAAATTACTCATTCTTCTTCTCTCCAAGCCTAATAGTCCAAACTCTTGAGACTTTCCCCATATATCAAAATAATTAATCATTTTCCTTCTTCTATATTCTCTTTAAAAGGCAAATATAGCAGCTTCTTCAATTTTAGAAACTATTCTCTACAGAATGTTGAAATAAATGTTACCCAAATTCTCTAATAGAACTTGTTCACAAATCAAGTTTTCTTAGAGAAAATCCTTGTACAGAATTTGATCAGTTTCATATTATGAGGAGTTACCTGACAGATTAACACTAGTGAATAACAATTATAGATTAATCCAAAGCAAATACTATAAACATTAATTAGGTGGTGTTGCCAAATGCTGTAAAGATGAAAAATACTTTAATCTTTAGGCTGCTCTTCCTGAAGTGAATTCAGCATTTGATTTTAAACTTCCTGAGCTTTGCAATACTAGATCTACTTACCTGTTTGTAAGTGTCACTTGATATAATCGAAAATCTTGCATTCTTCCAACAAACTGCTCTAAACCTGAAAAATACATATATGTACATAATACAAGGAGACTCAGTTTACCAAGAAATGACTGACAAAGAATCAAGTCAAATTCCTTTAAAGTTATAAAACTTTAAAATATATTTATATCACAGCACTTTCAAATTTTACCTATATAATTATAGGTAATTTACAATTATACCTATATATATATTTTGCTAATTCCATATGAATAACAATAATAATCAGCAGTTATCTCCATAGACATTGCAGGATTTGGTCAAAGTGGGTACTTCGAACAGCCTATTTAATCATTTAAATTGTGGCCCTTCTCCAGAAGACTCCTTTCCAAGTGAAATTTCTCTCTAATTTATAAGCCTATAAATCTGTCATATCATCACCCATAAGTTTTATTGTCACCGTCTTCCAACTGGCAATTTCTAGGGCATTTGTATTGCCAAGACAAAAAGGGCCCCATCATAACCCAACTTTTCTAAGCCCAACATTCAGAGTATTCATTTAGGTATAGAAAATACCCAATAAATGAAGGTAAACTGAAGACCTCCTATTTTGTGTAGGTTCTGAGTTATTCATACACATCAACAGCATCTTAGTTCAGTCTTAAATTTTCTCACCTCATGAGGATTCTTCCAAGACAAGCCAAATGTAAAGGCCAATTTGCATTGAAATAGATGAGTTTTCTAGGTGGAGATGGATATCAACCTTAATCTACACAATATTATTTCATTCATTCATTTAGCAAATATTTATTTAGGATTTACTTAAGACAGAAAAGACCAAGAGAGTGAGAATAACAATAACAAAAAATAAGAAAACTGCCACTTCTAATATTTTTTAAATTTAATAGTGAGGAAACATTGGCAAAAAGGCAAAATTCTAGCTTGAATTTTGGATCATGAGGACACAGAAGGGGTTGGGATGTAAGGTATAAGGACAATTCCAAAATTAATTACTTTAAAGAAAAAGTTAATTTTGAAGGAATGGCCAACTAACCAAATAGTCATTTTCCCAAATGTGTTTGTTTATTTCACTATTCAGTTTTAATTTTACTTAAAAAAAGACTTTTTAAAATTGTGTGATCTATCTTCGCTGCAACTCCTTGCTGGTAGCAATGAAGCAAACTGGGGCAGAATGAGGATATGTCTGATAAATAAAAAATGGAGAAGAGACTTAGTACAACGAATACCCTAGGCTGTTGAATTCAGAAGTGGGAAGAGACTAAGTATCAAAGAGAGGTGAAACTAAGGAACATAAAAAGTGTGAGTGCCCAAAGGACTTTGTCAAAAAGCAGCCAACTCAATGGGAGAAAATATTTGGCAATCACATATACGATAAGGGATTAATATCCATGATATATAATGAGATCAGATAACTCAACAATAAAAAGGCAAACTACCCAATTAAAAAATGAGCAAAAGACTTGAAAAGATAATTGTCCAAAGAAGAAATACAAATGATGAAGAAACACATGAAAAAATGTTCAACATCACTAGCGAATAGAGAAATGCAAATCAAAACTACAATGAGATATCATTGCACACCATTTGAATGGTTGCTATTAAAAAGTCGGAAAAGTGTAAATGTTGGAGAGGATGTAGAGAGATAGGAACACTTATTCACTGTTGGTAGGAATGTAGAATGGCACAGCCACTGTGGAGGACTGTTTGGCAGTTCCTAAGGAAGATAAATATAGACCTGCCATGTGGCCCGGCAATACCATTATTAAGTATATATGCAGAGGACCTGAGAAAAGCGACACGAGCAGATATCTGCAACCAATGTTCATAGCAGTGTTATTCACGGTTGCCAAAAGCTGGAAACAACCCAGGTGTCCATCAACTGATGAATGGATAAACAAATTGTGGTGTATACACAATGAAATACCATGCAGCGGTAAGAAGAAATGAAGTCATAAAGCCTATGACAACATGGATGAACCTGGATGACATTATGTTGAGTGAAGAAAGCCAGACACAAAAGGACAAATACTGAATGACTGCACTATTATGAACTAAATATATTGTGTAAACTCATAGAGTTCATAATTAGAATATAGGTCACCAGAAAATAGAAAAAGAGTAGAGAATGGAAAACTGAGGGTTAAACTGTACAGAATTGGTAAAAAAGGTTGTTTGTAAATCTTTGGAAATGAATAGAAATGGTGAAAACACACCATGGTGTTGTAACTAACAGAGCTATTATATGGGTATGACAGTGCGTCAATGGGAAAGTCTAAAGTCATGTATATTACTAGAAGGAAAGTGAAAACCTATAACATGGGACTGTATAAGATAAAACCTCATGTAAAACACGAATATGGGTGATATTGCATATATAAGACTGTTTTTACAAAATATAAATACAAATATATTAGAGAGAAGGAAAAAGAATAGCTATTTACGGCAAGGGAAGCATAGAAAGATTGAGAGGTGATGAGTTTTGTTTATTATTATTAAGTATTATTGGAATAATGAAAGTGTTCTAAGAATGATTGAAGTGATGAATGCACAACTATGTGATTACACCGAATACCACTGATTGTACATTTTGGATGGATTTATGCTTTATTAATATGTATAAAATATCAATAAAATTGATTTGTTATAAAAATTAAAAAATTAAAAATTAAAAAGTTTTGACAAAACAGAACTCACAACTTTGACACATTACTACCTGATACCACAGGTAGTAATACATGCCTATGTATGTCTGTGTATGCATATGTATATATGAAATCAGATATATTGAAGAAAGTAACCAAGAATATTTTACATCTGAATATTTCTTGATGAATTTATAAATACTTTAAATTGACATGTCTTAGGAAAAGTGTATTTCTAGGCCCTCCCTCCCTTTCCCCTCAGTTTCAGCCTTCTCCTATAAGGAAAGTTCCTCTGCCTTATCTATCCAAAAGTAAGCAGCTGGGGCAAACATAAACTAATTGTTCCCTGAAGTGCTGTTATGACGACAAAACAAAAAACAATCTACTAAAGCTTTGCAGAGCTCTTAAGAAGATTTCCAACACAAATTGCTTAAAACTTTATAATACATTAAAAGAAACAAGAAAACGTGGTAAACTGTTCATTCAATTAATTGGCCTTCCAGGCAACTTTGTTTATAGTAAATTGACCCGGAGCCAGGATCTAAAAAGTAGGGACTGGTGTGAAGAACATACCTTTCTTTACAGGAAGGCAGATGGGAAGGACAAGGTTGAATATAGCTGAGTCATTGCGTGAAGAAGTGTGCACATGCGTAGTTTTGTTTGGGGGCAGGGAAGACAAACAGAGGAAAAGCACTCCTCATGGTATGACTTTTCTTTCTGAGGTAACAGATAATGTTGTCTGCCAAGAATGAAGGAAGCTGGATCTGCCTTTTATTTATTTCTTCAAACTCACCTATCACCGTCCACACTGGGCCCTTCTCCCCCTAACCAACCCCAAGCCGCAGCTGCACCGGCTGAATTTGTAGTGCCCCACAACTGCCAAGCTCCCTGAACTCTAAGGCTTTGCACATGCTTTTGTCTCTGAGTCAAAAGTTGCTGCCCCACTCTGCCCCTTAAACTTAATTTCTCAACTTTGAAATATTTTCTGTGGGAAACTCCATGACCCAACATGACCTTATGAGCTCCTGAAGCACTCTGTACATCTCATTCTGTACTATCAATATCTATTTACTTCCTTGTCTTGCTTGTTAAACAGAAAAGTGTATTAAAATTCCCTGGCAAGACACACAAAGTAGTAATGGGTCTTGTTCAATGTTCTATCTCAAGCTCACTGCCAAGTCCTTGGCACATGGTAAATTGTTCAATAAATATTTAATAATGAAGGGGAAAAAGAGGAAGGAATAAAGGAGGAGAGAGGATGGTGCTATAGAGCAAACTTAAGTAGGAAATGAAGATCAGTAATGGCTGCTAAAAAAAATAGGGAGGTTGACCAGGCTAAAATATAAGGATTCTCAAGAAGCATTATGAGGGCCCCCTACATGAGAGATTTTAGCTTGGCATTGGGACAAATCTGCAAGCTAAGTGATTTCCCGAAAGATGTTGGTAACTAAGATAAATGCTGAGTGATTGGAAGAATCAAGAATTGAGGCAAGGTGGATCACAAGAAGGAGAACTGGAAGGTAAGAGTCCAGTAATGGAGGAGTTGAGGTGGTGTACCTCAGTGTTTAAGTGGACAGGAAACTGAAACCAGATGAGAGGTGATAGACCAGTGGAAAAGAGAGGAGGTAAGGTGTTCGCCATCTGACTGAAATCAAGGAAGAGTCATGGTAGTGAAGCATCAAGATGTTTGAAGCAACTCTATTATTGCCAAGTGTTGGCTGGGAACACACAGAGGCAGAGCAATACTGATCCTGCTCCTGGAAGTACTGAGTAATGCAGCAACAGGAAGTTTCCCAGCACAATCACGGTAGGTCTGCTGTCAAGATATCCAAAAAAAAAAAAGGGAACACCGTCATTCCTAATTTTGTTAATATTAGTTGTCAAGAGAAAAAAAAATACCATTACATGTATTCCATGTTATCCAATTAATTTTCTCAATATAAACAATTGTGTAAAATGTTTTATATACAGTTTCTGGGGAAATATTTTATATTATTAAAGAACTCAGAACACACAGATCCTAACAAATAGGGGATAATCACTTGTTATTTTTAAAGACCTAAAAATTGCAAAAATGATGAACACCATGATTTGATCAAAGCCTGGACCATTGCTTTGAATTTTCAGGGTGGCTTCATTCTTTTATGCATTCATTCATTCTGCAAATATTTTTTTGAATACCAGGCACTCCCATGTGTGATAGAAATACATCAGTTAACAAAAAAAGGCAAAAATCCCTGCTTCGATGGAGCTTACATTCGAGCAGAGAGATGAACATAATAATCAAGTAAGTTATAGAGTATTTAGAATGTAATAAACGCTATGTAAAACAGCAAAATTAGCACAGGTTAGCAGGCATGCTTGGGTACAATTTGGAATAACAAGTTCAAGAGAGACCTCACTGAAAAGGTGGTCTTGACAGGAGATAAGAGAACAAACCATGCATATACCTAGGAGTAAAGTATTCTTGGTAGGAGTCAGTGAGAGCACAGATCCCTAAGGCAGTCTGCATAGCATGTTAGAGGAATTGCAAGGAGCCAGCACGTTGCAGCAGAGTAAAAGAGAGGGGGAAGCTGTTAAAAGAGGAGGTCATATGGGTAACTGACAGTGGGTGGAGGTGGGTACAGTAAGCAAATTGATTAAATCCTTGTAGCCTAACTTAAGGATTTTTGTGTTTATTCTGAGTTAAATGGAGAGTCACTGGAGGATTTTGAGTAAAGGGGTGACATCACACATTTATTTGGAAGTATTGAGAACAGAATGTAGGGGAACAAGGATAGAAGCAGGGCGACTAATTAGGAGACTTCACAGTGAACCTAGTGAAAGATCTTGGTGGGCAGACCAGGGGGGCAGAAGTGGAGGTATACATTTTGATGCTAAGAAATTAGAGTTCATTTCTTATATTTTAATAATAGTTAAAGGGAAGCTCTCCTGCAAAGGAATACTGAAATCTATTTTATCATCTATAAAATAAAGGGATTGGTCTTACAACCTGCAAAAAACATTTTACTTTTAAATTTTGGAATCTGAACATAGAATAATCACATCCACTGCTACATATTTCATATGTGAAGGAATTTCAACTAAAAAAAGAATTAGAGAAAGTTCTCTAAAGACCTAGAGTTGCTGTTAATCATCCATTCTAAACAAAAGAATTATGATTTTTAGTGAGAATACCATACAATATTCAAGGACACAGTCCTAGGGTTGGATTTTATTCATTCTTTTGCCAGTTGCCAATTTTTTTTTAAACAACAGACATCCATAAAGAGATTCTTCTTTGAAAAATATTCCTAAGGCAAAGATAAGTCTAAATTATATAAATTGATCAAGGAAATTGATATGACTCATCCTAGAAAGACCTCATAGTTGTCTAGTCAGAAAATTGATAGGTAATGTCTAGAAAGAAGCAGCCATCCATTTCAACTAGGTGCACATCAAAATTAGTTAAATAGAAAAACTTTGAGTAAATAACCTGAAATGCAAATCAGGTAAAACAGGTTTGCAATAAGGTTAAATAAATAAATGGGATATAGATTAGAAAGGAGGAAATAATATTGTTTCTATTCAGAGATTACATAATTGCCTATGTAGAAAATCCCAGGATAGCTACAAAAATGCCACTAGAAATAATAAAAATGAGCTCAGCTAATTTATGTGATACAGCTCAATATACAAAAATCAATTTAAATTTCTATATACTAGCAATGAACCATTAGAAATTAATTTTTTGAAAGTATCATTTATATTAGCATCAAAAATGTGAAATATTAGTTATAAATCTGGCAAAAAAGATGTGCAGGGTCTGTAAGCAAATACTGCAAAATACTGGTGAAAGAACATCACCTGGAATGAATGCATAAGTACAACCGAAAATCCTCTTCACCATAAAAACAATGAGATGGGGTGAATGTAGCTCATGTGGTTGAGCATCTGCTTCCCATGTACGAGGTCCCAGGTTCGATCCCTGGTACCTTGTAAAAAAAATAAAATAAAACCCCAAAATAACAAATGAAAAAACCAACTGTCATTGGAGAGCAGATGTAGCTCAGTGGTTGAGCACCTGTTTCCCATGTATGAGGTCCTGGGTTCAACCCCCAGTACCTCCTTAAAAAAAAAAAAAGCAATGAGAACACTGGTAAAGGGTCAAAATCAAATTTTTTCATAACTTTGGAAATTAACAAAATAATTGAAATAATCAGGGAATATTTATTTTTAAAATAGCTGACTTGACAGCAAGTTTTGTGGCATTTTAACTTCCTCTATTCACATCCCTTTCTCCTCTGCTTTCTGGTAGCCTTGAAAATGAATAATTCAAAATCACAGTGAAAGCCAGCAGCCTAGCAGACACTGAAGGTGCCAGAATGGAATTGGAGCGCTTTCAAAGCCCCATTCACAGAGAATTGCCATTATTTAACTCATCTGGCAGTACCTTGCAAGCCCCAACTCAATGACTTGTCTTATTGTATCTGACACAGAGCCCACCCAGTGTAAACTGTTGGTTAAATCAATCAGGAACAACTGCATACCACAGCAGTTGCCGGAGGCAACAATAACGGTTGGGAAAACAATAAACTAACTAAAAATCTTAAAAAGCAAAATCTGAGGAATGACATGTCCATAGGGTTCTTTGAAAGCTGTGATTTATTCCTAGGAATCAAGAAGGTCATCAAGAAGATCATGCACATGCTCAGAGGTATGTGCATGCTTGAGGTTATGTGTGTGTCTAGAGATTTGTGAATGCTCAAGAAAGTCCTGGGGAGGCCCTAAACTCTAACCACTGGCTGCCTTGATGCTCTGTATAAGCAGGAAGTGAAGACTAAGGCAGAATTCTTAAATGCTTGACTGAGTGTTGAAGGGATGTTGTGACTTGCATACAGGGACCCTTAGCAAAGACCAGGAAACTTACTGGTTCTAGGAGTTTAAGGAACTCTCTGATAATTAGCTGTACACTAAGCTAACTGAGCAGAGACTTAATGACAAAAAAAAAAAAATACATACTTTACAGAATTATTTCAGGAAAATCACTTAAACAAGCAAACAGCAGCAACAACAGACCCTGGGGTGGGGAAGAATCTCATTTCCAGACTTGCCCCATTATCTCACTTAAAATGTGCAATTTTTTTTTTACAAAAAATAGTATGAAACATTCAGAGAAACAAAGTATGGCCCATATATTGGGGGGGAAAAAGGAAAAGAAACAGCAGCCAATAGAAACTGTCCCTGGGCAAGCACAGACATAGAACTTACCAAAGAATTTAAATTAGCTATTTTAAATATGTTCAAAGAACCCAAGGAAAGTAAGAGAATGATGTTCCACAAAATACGAGTAAAGTGACAGCCTATTTTTTTTTTTAAAAAGAAACAAATAGAAATTCTAGAGTTGAAATGTACAATAATTGAAGTTAAAAATTAATTAGAGGCACTCAAAGATTTGAGCAGGCAGAAGAAATAATAAGAAAATGTTTTGGTAGGTCATTTGAGATTGTCCAGTCAGAAGAACACAGAAAAAAATTAATATACAAAAATTAACAGAGCCTCAGAGACTTAAGGGACACCATTATTCATACCAACATAAACATTGTGGGGGTCCCAAAAGGTGAGAGAGAAAGAGTCAGAATAGTAAAAGAAATAATGGCTGAAAACTTCCATAATTTGGTGAAGAATATCAATCTACACATCCAAGTACCTCAATGAACGCCAAGTAGGATAAACTCAAAGAGACATACACATTTTCACATTATAATCAATCTGTAGAAAGCCACAATAAAGGCTTGAAGAAAACATCCAGAGTGAAGTGACCCATCTCATACAAGGAGACCTCAAAAAGTTTAACAGTAAATTTCTTATTAGAAACCCATGGAGACCAGAGGGCAATAGGATGATATATTCAAAGTCCTAAAAGAAAAATACCAAAAATCAAGAATTATTTTTCCAGCAAACTATGTCTCAAAAATGAAGGACAAATTAAGACATTCTCAGATAAACAAAAACAGGTAATTCATCACTAGCAGATCTATCACACAAGAAATACAGTCCTTCAGGCTGAAATGGAAAAATACTATACAGTAACTAAGACACTGTAATATCAGTACAATAAAGTATTGCATTGTTATGGTTACTGTATACAATAAACTATACCGTAACTAAAATTCCCAAGAAGATATAAAGAGCACCAGTAAAGGTAGCTACATTAGTAAATATAAGGCAGAATATAAATGTATTTCTATTTGATTTAAAAGACAACTGCATAAAGCAATAATTATAAATCTGTGAAGTGCATACAATGCATAAAGTTGTAATTTGTATTACAATAACAGCACAAATGCAGGAGGAGGGAACAATGTTACATTGGGACAAAGTTTTTATAGACTATTAAAATTAAGCTGGTATTAATCTGAACTTGATTTTTATAAAACAAGATGTTAATTTTAGTACCTAGAGCAACCACTAATGAAATAACTTGAAAAGTACATAGTAAAATAAATGGGAAATTAATTAAATGGTACACTAGAAAACATCTATTTAACACAAAAGAAGATAGTAATGGAAGAATAGAGAACTCAAAAGGTCATAAGACGTAGAAAACAAACATTAAAATGTTATTGTAAATTTTACCTTATTTGGTAATTAAGTGTAAATGGATTAATTAAACTACAATGTAAAAGCAGATATTGGCAGAATGGGGGAAAAAACATGATCCAACTATATGCTGTTAACAAGAGACATACTTTAGATTTGGGATGGGGAAGATATACTGTACAAACAGCAATCAAAAAAGACTTGTGGTGGCTATACAATCATATAAAATAGACTCTAAGACAAAAATTGTCACCAGAGACAAGGACATTTTATAATGATAATAGCTTCAATCCATAAAGAAGATATAACAATTATAAATTTACATAGAACTAACAACAGTAAAAGCTACAAAACTGGCAGAATTTATGGAAGAAATAGACAATTCAACAATAATAGTGGGGACTTCAATATCCCACATTCAGTAATGGATAGAGTAACTAGACAGATGATCAGGAAGGAAATAGAAGACTTGAAAAACAATATATACCAAATGGACCTAACAGACATCTATAGAATACTCCATCCAACAATAACAAATCCATATTCTCCTCAATTGTGTAGGGAACACTCTCTAGCAAAGACCACATAGTAGGCCATAAAACAAGTCTCAATAAATTTAAAAGTTTTGAAATCATATAAAATGTGATTCTCTGACACAATAGAATGAAATTAGAAATTAATAACAGAAGTAAATCTGAGAAATTCACAAATATGTGAAAATTTAAAAACACATTTCACATAAACAAAGGAGACATCACAAGGAATAATACTCTGAGATGAAAATGAACACACAACATATCCAACATTGCAGAATATAAACAAAGTAATGCTCAAAGGGAATTTCATAGCTATAAAAACGTGTATTAAAAGAGAAAGTTGTCCACCTCTGGGTTCACTATGCTATTCAGCCCCTCGATTAGTCTTTGGTTATCTTTTAATTGACGTTTATATCCCTAGACTACACTTTCCAGCCACAATCTCATTTATAAACCTGCTGTGTTAGTTCTACTCTCTATCATGTGTTACCATCAACTTATCCATTTCCACACATTTATAGTCAAGTTAATTAAAACTTCTACATGCATTAAGCATCAGTACCTCTTGTGATTAATAGTACAAATACAAGAATGTCCTATGATATAGAACAAATGTACATCACTATTGCAAGGTGGTAAAAATGTGGAGAGGCATGGGAAAAATACAATTAATGTAACCAATGGACTATCGTTAACAGCAATATGGTAATATTCTTGCATCAATGCCAAAGATGTACTGTGTTAATAATAGGGGTGTATGGAAAAAGTATACCAAATATACACTATAGACCATGGTTAGTGGTAATAGACAGATGATATTATTTCATAATCTGTAACAAATGTTCCACAACAATGTAGTGTGTTGGGAATTTCATACATGTACATTATTGTTTTGTAAGTTTACAACTTCTCTAATAAAAATATATTTTACCAAAAGAAAGTTGTCAAATCAATAACCCAACTTTCCACTCTAAGAAATGAGAATAATAAGAGAAAACAAAATGCAAATCAAGCAGAAGGAAAGAAATGATAAAGATTAGAGTAGAAATAAATGAAATAGAGAAAAAAATCAACAAAATAAAAGTTGGTTCTTTGAACAATCAACAATTAACAAACTTTTAGCTAGAATGATTAAGAAAAGAGAGAAGATTCAAATTGCTAAAATCAGGAATTAAATAGGTGATACTACTACTAACCTTACAGACAAGAAAAGGATTATAAGAAAATACTATGGACAACCATATATTAACAATTAATAACCTAGATAATATGGACAAGTTCCCAGAAAGACACAAATCATGGAAACTGGCTCTAAAAGAAATAGAAAATCTGAATAGAATTATAACAAATAAAGAGATTAAAGTAACAATCAAATTCTTCCCCCAAAGAAAAGCCTGGAACCAGATGGCTTCACTGGCAAATTCTATGAAACATTTAAAGAATAAATGGCACCAATCCTTCACCAGGTTTTCTAAAAAGTAGAAGAGAAAGAAATACTACTCAACTCCTTCTATGAGACCAGTATTGCCCTGATGCCAAAACCAAGAAAGACAAAACAAGAAAAGAAATCTACAAACTGATATGCATCATGAATTTAGAAAAAAAAAATTACTTCAACAAAATACTAGCAGACCAAATCCAGTAATACATAAATAGTTTTATACATCATGAACCAGTATGATTTTTCCAAGGAATGCAAGGTTGGTTCAATAAACGAAATAAATCAAGTAGTATACAATATTAATAGAATACAGGTTAAAACACATGCACATACACTATCATTTCAATAGATGCAGAAAAAGCATTTGATAAAATTGAACACCCTTTCATGTCTTAGACACTCAGCAAACTAATAAAGAAAGAAACTTCCTCATTTGATAAGGGACATTTATGAAAATTTCACAGCTAACATTGCTTAATGGTGAAAGACTGAAAACTTTCTCCCTAAGATCAACTACAAGATCAATGCCCACTCTTACCACTTCTATTCAAGATTGCTTTGTCTGTTCTAACCAGGAAAATTAGGCAAGAAAAATAAATTTAAAAGGTATCCAAATTGGAAAGGAAAAAGTAAGAGAACTCTCATATGTAGGAACTCCCTATATATGATAAAAAATCCTAAAGAATAACACACAAAAAAAAAAAAGAAAAAGAAAGAAAAAGTATCCAAATTTATAAACAAGTTCAGCATGATACAAGATCAATATACAAAACTCAATTGTATTTCTATACATCAGCAATAAAAAATCAAAAGAAATATTAAGAAAACAATTCCATTTTTAATTGCATCCAAAAAGATACTTAGGAATACATTTAATCAAAGAAATGCAAGATGTATACACTGAACTACAAAACGTCATTGAGAGAAATTAAAACCCTGATTAAATGGAAAGGCAACTCAATATCAGGGATTAAAAAACAATCATTTTATTGTTAAAATGGCCACATTCCCCAAATTGATCTACAGAATCAATCCTTATCAAAATTCCAGCTCCCCTTTTTGCTGAAGTTGACAAGTTGATCCTAAAATATATATGGAAAATCAAGGAGTCCAAGAAGTAACTTGGATGGCTCACACTTCGGGATTTCAAAACTTACCACAAAACTATAGTAATCAAGACAGTTTAGAACTAGCATAAGGATAGGAATATAGATCAATGGAATAGAACTATAACCCCTTACATTTATGGTTAATTGATTTCCAACAAGGGTGCAAAGACCATTCAATGAGGAAAGAATAGACTTTTTTAAACAAATGGGGCCAAAGACTGATGCTGGACTCCAACTTCACACCACATACAAAAATTAACTCCAAATGGAATTAAAGACATAAATGTAAGAGATTTCCCTAGGAAAATCCCTTATGGATTGGCCTAGATTTCCTTAACAACAAGGTAGAAATTGAAAGAACTGAGTGGCCATCAAATGCCTATACTCCACTGTCCCAAGCAGTAGGAACCAGAAATATTAGAACAAAGAGAAACCCAGAAAGAACATCCAGAAACTCTAACACATGGCTTTCAGGACATACATCAAAATATTCTTCACCTTTATGCATTTTAGGAAAAAAAGTGTTTATTAAATGTGTCAATAATGAAGATGATAAAGACAGCTAATAAGTATTGCATATTAAGATGCAGGCTCTGTTATATGTGCTTTCTATCTATATATTTCATATTTATATGTAAAATCTTCTTTAATCCTCTCAAATACTCTATAAATAGATAAATACTCTTTCTATGCTAGTTTTATAGTTGAGGAAACTAAAGAATATTAATAGTTTAAAATGTGTCCAAGTTAACAGAAATCATAAATGGGAGAGTTAGAACATGTTCTCAAAGACAATAAAAAGAAAGGAAAACTGTAGGTCCAATCACTCTCCTAACCATAGATGAAACAATTAAATATTAACAAACTAAATCCTCAGTGTCTTGAAAAACACATAATAACCAAATATAAAACTCTAAACAATTAGGAATAGATGGGAAATTCCTTAGCATGATGCAGAAAACATCCTATTTAAAGGCAAAAATTTAGAAGCATTTCCATTAAATTAATGACAAGTCAAGGATGATTGCTATCACTGCTTCTTTTCTACATTTAGAAGATCCTCAGCAAGACAAAGAAAAAAAAAAAGCATTTGAAAATTGAAAGAAAGAAAGGGAAGGAAGGAAGGAGGGAGGGAGGGAGGGAGGGAGGAAATAATATGGCATTTGACATAAGAAATTCAAATTAAACTATAGTCAAATTATTTGAATTGATAAGAGTTCTGAAATCATGCTAGAACTAAGAATGACATATAAAAGTACATGATAATTCTTTATACCAGCAACAAACATAAAATGAAATTTAATAAAATATGCTATTTACAAAAGCACCAAAACCTTGAAATACCTAAGAATAAATAAATGTAACAAAATTAATGCATATATTTCATGCAGAAAAGATACATTTTATACATGTATTAAAAGACATAAAAGAAGATCTAAATAAACAGAATGATATACGATGATAATGAATGGGAAAACTCAGGATAATAATATCAATTTTCCCAGAACTTTTATATAAATTTACTTCAATGTCTATCAATAATACCAATAGGGATTTTCATAAAATCTGATCTTAAAATTCATTTGGAGGAGTAAAGGCTAATAATAGTTATATTAAAAAACAGAAGGAAGGACCTAACCTTGTGAGATCTCAAAATAATCAAATGCAATAGCTTTTGGCAAGAGGTTAGTCAACTGATCTGTGAAACAGAATGTTAAAGACACTGTCATACAAATGGGAGTTTGAAATATAATAGAGGTGGCATTAAAATCAGTGAGGAAAGAATGGGTATACAATAAAACTCACTGAGACAAATATATATCAATAGAGGAAAAGTTAAAATTAGATCTCTACCACACATCTTATGCGAAATTAATTTTAGTAAAAAAACAGTAGACTAGAAGGATCCAAGATGGTGGAGTACAGAGCAGCAGAGAGCAGCATTTCTGTCCTCTAGAAATGGCAAGGAGACAGACAGCCTTGCCAGGTGCAGGGGAAGCACCAGGGGTGCAGGAGAGTGGCATGAGTGGCCCATGAGGGAGGCCTTGTTGGATGCCTGGGAGGCAGTGATGACACAGAGGAAGTGGTGGTGGCACCAGTGGAACAGCATGGACAGCTCACAAGGGAGGCCTTGTTGCATAGGGGGAAAGCAGTGGGGGGTGCATGGAAAATGGTACAGGTGGCCTGAGAGGGAGGACTTACCAGGCGCTGGGAAGGTGGTGCAGTTGGGTTGTAAGGGAAGCTGCACAGGCATAGGCAGGTGCAGGCAGGGACAAGGAGAAGCAAGATAGAGGTTAATGGACTCTGGAGGCCAGGGGACCATGGTACAATGTCCAAGTAAGTGAAGGATGGGGAGACTGAAAAGCCAACACAGAGGAAATGATTCTTTAGAATTGGTCTGTATACCCTTCATGGATCCCTGACCTGGTTATGATTAAGCACAGACATTTCTAAAAATTTAGAATAAGCTGAAACAAGTATCAAAGAAGAGCCTTAACACAATGCCAAATAGCAATAAAACCCTAGGCAAGAAAGAGAAATTGGCCATCAGGGTAAACTCATCAAGATAATCAAATGCCTAGGCATTGGCAAAAAGTTACAAGCCATACTGAGAAAAAGGAACAAATTAAAAAGTCAGAGAAGATGCAGAATTTGGAACCATTAATCAAAGATGACCAAACAAATCTCCTAAATCAATATGAAGAGATAAAGGGAGAGAAAAAAGGATACTAAGAAGACAGCAGTTGAGTATATAGAAGATATTTAAAACAAAAATAGAAAAATAACAGAACTTATGGTAATGAAAGTCACAATAGAGTACACTAAAAATACACTAGAATCACACAACAGCAGATTTGAACAGGCAGAGGAAAGAAGTAGTGAATTGGAAAATAGGATATCCAAGTTGATAGAAGAACAGATAGAGGGGGAAAAAAAGGATAAAATTGAGAAGATACTCAGGGTAATGAATGACAGCATGAAATGCACAAACATACACACTATGGGTGTCCCAGAGGGAAGACAGAAGGGAAAAGGAACAGAAGGAGTGTTTGCAGAAATAATGGTGGAAATTTTCCCAATTCTTCTGAGGGACATGGATGCACATGTCTAGGCAGTGCAGCATACTCCAAACAGAATAAACCCTAATAGAACTACTCTGAGACACATGATAATCAGATTTTCAAATGCCAAAGATAGAGAAACCTGAAAGCAGAAAGAGACAGGCAATCCATTACACACAAGGGATGTTCAATAAGGTTAAGTACTAATTTCTCATTAGAAACCATGGAGGTGAGAAGATAGTGGTATGACATATTTAAGGTACTGAAAGATTAAAACTGCCAGCCAAGAATTCTGTATCCAGCAAAACTTTGCTTCAAAATTGAGGGAGAGGTTAAATTAGTCACAGATAATTATAACCTGGAGAATTCATCAACAAGAGTACTGCCCTACAAGAAATACTAAAGGAAGTTCTGCAGGCTGAAAGGAAAAGACAGGAGAAAGAGGTTTGGAAGACAGTATAGAAATGAAGATATTAGTAAGGGTAACTAAAAGGGGGAGGAGACAAAAATATGATATGACATATAAAATTTTAAGGATGAAATGGTTGAAGTAAGTACTGCCTTTATAATAATAACACTGAATGTTAATGTATTAAACCCCCCAATTAAGAGATACAGATTGGCAGAATGGATATAAAATATCCATCTATAGGCCATCTACAAGAGACTCAGCTTATACACATGGACACAAATGGGTTGAAAGTAAAAGGTTAGAAAACTATATTCCATGCAAACAGACACCAAAAAAGAGCTGGGGTAGCTGTTCTAATAACAGACAAAATAGATTTTAAATGCAAAACTGTTATAAGAGACAAAGAAGGACACTATATATTAATAAAAGGCAAAATCTACCAAGAAGAAAGAATAATCATAAAGTTATGTACCTAACCAGGGTGCCCCAAAATACATGAGGCAAACACTGGCAAAATGAGGGAAGAAATACATAGTTCTACAATAATAGAAGGGGACCTCAATACCACAGTCTCAATAATAGAACCCCAAAACAGATGGATATGCATTCTTCTAGTGTTCACGGACCATACTTTAGGACACACCACTTGATAGGTCATAAACATGTCTAAATGAATTTAGAAAGACTAAAATCATACAAAGCACTTTTTCTGACTACAACAGAATGAAGTTAGAAATCAATAAGGGGCAGAAAATGGGAAAATTCACAAATAAATGCAATTTAAACACCACACTCTTTAAAAAATCAGCGTGTCAGAGAAGAAATTGAAGAGAAATCAATAAGTATATTGAGGCAAATGTAAATGAGAGCACAAAATATCAAAACTTATGGGATGCGGCAAAGGCATTGCTAAGAGGGAAATTTATAGCCCTAAAAGACTTCATT
>JAQZBX010057964.1:0-17848 GCA_029593785.1 Cabassous unicinctus
AAGCGGGTGTGGCGCAATGGATAGAGCACCTGTTTACCATATGAGAGGCCCCGGGTTAGGTTCCCGGAGCCTCCTTGTGAGGGCAGGCCGGCTCCTCACAGCAAGGGGGAGATAAGCAGACACAGAGAAGACACGCAGTGAATGGACACAGCAGCACAAGCAGCAAGGGGGGGATAAATAAAATAAAATAAATAAATCTTTAAAAAAAAAAAAATACACAGTCAATTGCAGGAAAGCATGAATTCTATTAATGGAATTATTGAAAATGCAAATTTTGCAAATATAATCTTTTGTGTTTTTATAAGTCAAATGTAACTTATCTTTGGCCACTTAAGAGGCTAATATCCAAGTCATATGGCCCTTTGAAGAATTTTTACATTCCAAATTAGAAGCATGGCTAACATTAGAATTTATATTTGTTTTCGTTGTTACTAGCAGCTTGACAGTCTTTGGCATCGTATTTCAAAAGGGAAAAAACCTAAGATAGTCCTCTACAAAATAGAAGATGCCACATTTCTTTTCCTCATAAGAATAATTTCAAACGGACTCCTTTCAGAAGGAATTGTTTTCACATTCCAGTTGCCCCTAGCCTCTGCTGATTAGGCTCTGTGTTCTTCTGTCAGACCCGAGAGTGCGTGGAGCAGTTACAGTTAGAAGACCGGGTTCTCTGCCTTCACAGTAGATGGAGAGTCCTCTATGCAGGACTGGCAAATGGCACTGTTGTCACCTTCAACGTAAAGGTTAGTGGTTTGGGGGAGAGAAGTCTGATTGCCCATGCCATTTGAAAATTGTATGTGTGTGTAAAAGGCAAGCATTTTCCTGTTTTCTTGTGTGAGGAAGCAACAAAACTAGCCATTACTTAAAATCTGTTATCTTCTGATGGGAGTGAAATAAGATCTTCCATTCTATCTGCTCAGACCCAAATGTAACAGGACCAAAATGTAACTCTGCTAAATTAAACCAAGCCTGAAGATTTGGGGCCAAGTAATGAGTCACAGGTTTCCCCAGTCTGTTTCACTTTAAGAGCAACACTATGAAAATGAGCTTAATTGCCTTTGAATATGACACTGATGTTGTTTGGAACTTATTTAGGGTTTCATGAGGGTGGCCCACTCTGTAAGATGAGCTAAATCAGAGGTTTGCCTTCTTGGCCAAATGACCTCATTCTTTCCTAATTCAAAGATAAATTAATTTGTTAAACAAACCATTATTGAGCATCTTTAATGTGCTAGGCCCCAGGATAAGGCTTAGGAAATGAGTAGGGACCAGTTCTTGATGGCCCTCGTGCTTTGTTCAGGTAGTTAGACTTTCTTGTAGGCTTTAAAGTGTGAGAAACATGATCCAATTTGTATTTTAGAAAACGTCACTATAGAATTGATGAGATTAGAAAAGATTTGTACTAGAGGTAGGTGGACCACTTAGGGGCCTTTGTAATAACTCAGGAAGCTGACGTGAAAATTTAGACTAAGGTTGAAGAAAGGGGATTGAGTAAAGGATTGAATCTAAGTGATGGAATTGATAGGTTTAGTTATTAATTAATTGTAGCACTATGTCCCAGTGTCATCTGGTCATCTATTAACAGTATGTTAGAATGTTTACTATGTTATGCCCAAATATAGTATCATTCATGTGTTTAATGAGTACTTACCATCTCTTCTTCCATGGACTGGAACTATAAGGGATGCAGTGAACTATGTCATAGTTCCTGCCTTTCAGAGGCTTAAATCAAATTAGAAGGATCTAGTGTATATTTATAATCATATGCCATGTTATTTGGTTCTCTCAATATGATTAAATCAGGGAAGGATGATTAGTGAAGGTTTTTGTAATCCAAATGTGAACCACTAAGAACCCAGATTAGACTGGATTAGAGCAATAGAAATGGAGACGGAAGAATAAGTTAAAAATATTTTTAAGAGCAATTTTTTAAACTTTATTTTGTACATTTAATAATTGAAAATTTAAACAATTAAAAACTAAAAAGACACAGTCGAATAAAAATATACATTTCTCAATTAAATGTACTGGATACATGTAAAAATTTTTTTATTTTGAATCATGCAATATGTTACACAATATATTTGGTTCATAGTAACACAGTCATACAGTATTTGCCCTTTTGTGTCTGGCTTGCTTCACTCAATATAATGTCCTCCAGGTACATCCATGTTGTCATATGTTTTACGACTTTATTTCTTCTTACAGCTGCATAATATTCCATCATGTGAATAGACCACAGTTTGTTTATCCATTCATTGATTGATGGACACCTGGGTTGTTTCCAACTTTTGGCAATGGTGAATAATGTTGCTATGAACATTGGTGTGCAGATGTCTGTTCTTGTCACTGCTCTCAGTTCTGGGTATATGCCCAATAGTGGTATTGCCGGGTCACATGGCAAGTCTATATTCAACTTCTTTAGGAACTGCCAAACAGTCCTTCACAGTGGCTGTACCATTTCTGCATTCCCACCAACAGTGAAGAAGTGTTCCTATCTCTCCACATCCTCTCCAACACTTGTAATTCTCTGTCTTTTTAATAGTGGCCATTCTGATAGGTGTGAAATGATAAGTTAAAAATATTTTAAAGGATAAAACTTGAAAACTGCCCAGTTCTTTTCTCTTTTGTGAGATGAATTAATGTTATCTGAGGTAAACAGAAGTTAGGAACAAGACTTTTGAGACAAAATAATAGCAGGAAATTCAAATGGAAAAATTCTTAAAATGATTGAAAAGCCCTGAAGGAAATGGGTGTAGAGACAAATTTGAGAATCTCTGCCTTGATATGAATTTTGAAGACTTGAGACTGGTTAGTGTAAGAAAAAAGCTTATAAAACCTTATCATTAGAGGCTTACCCATGGTTGGGGAACTGAGGAAGATGGAGAACTGCAAGAAATGGAGAAGGAACAGTTGGGAGAATCTGAATTGCTAGAGCAGCATCAGAAACCAAGGGAAGAGGATCAAGTAATAAACTAAAAAGATTTAGAATTTTTAAGAATAAATATGTCTCAAAAATTGCAAAGACACACTTAACCTAAAAATTTATTATTTATATGAAATTCAAATTTAACTGGGTATTCTGTATTTTATCTGGCAACCCTACTTCAGTTTTTTTGCTTTATTTTATTTTATTTTTTTTAGGTACTGGGAGCCAGGGATTGAACCTGGGACCTTGTATGTGGGAAGCCAGTGCTCAACCACTGAACCACATTGGCCTCCCTGAGTTGGTTTTTTTTCATTTGTTTTGCTTGTTGTTTGTTCTTGTTTCTTCAGGAGGCACCGGGAACTTAACCCAGGACCTACCATGTGGGAGGCGGATGCTCAACCGCTTGAGCCACATCCACTCCCAGGTTTTTCACTTTAACATCTGCTTTAACCTCTGAATATCCCTTATTTTGTTACCAACCAAAACAATCATTTAAAATATCTTTTAAAATATTTTATATATATATATATTTTAAAAGATTTAGAATTGATGAAAGGCAATTGGATTTGACAAGATTACTGACCTTAAAGTTACGGGAATGAAAACCAGATAATAATGATAACTGGTATTAATGTACCACTTACAGTATGCCAGGCACTGTTCTAAGTGCTTTGCTGGTATTAACTTATTTAATCCTAACAGAAACCCTATGAAGAAAGTACTATTATTATCCCTTTTTCACAAATGAGGTTCAGAAAGGTTAATTTCCCCAAGATTAAAAAAAAATTTATTATTAAGTGTTAGAGCCAAGATTCAAACTTAGGAATTTGACTCCAGAGCCCCAGCTTTTAATCACACCACTGTACTTGTTGGAGGTTACAGAAGGAATAGAGAGGGCAACAGGTGGCTGGTGTAGTAGACCCATTTGCAGTGCTTGCCAAGGGAATGAGAGAAATAAGTGAGTAATTTTGTGAAATAACAAAGCCAAATAATGGTTTTCTTTGAAAAAATGCAAAGGCAATGGTCTAGAAGTATGTCTACAGACAGAGATGGACAGAAAAGCTGAGAGACTAAATTTAGGCCTGATATAAGTGCTAGTATAGTACAGTAAAAAAAAAGCAAAAAAAAAACCGTGGCTTAAAAGGAAGGGCTAGCACTAGTGCTGTAGGGAACTTCCTAGGTAATCAACAGACAATTAATGAAACATTTCCAGGTAGCAGCAAGGGTCCATGTTGGGAATGATCAAGAGATGGGAATATGGTCTAACCAAAAGTTGTATAGGAGAGCCTGAGCTTATGATAATACCAACTTTGAGCCAGCCAATGGAGTCCAGTTTTTTAGAGAGTATTGTAGAGGTAGGTGGGAACCAATATTTAAGATGTGTTGGGAGTAGTTAAATGGTAGCTTTGATGTGAATTAAGTACCTTTTACTGAAATTTACCATCATTTCCTTTATTTTCTTGAGTGTATGAATCATAATTATTTTAAAGTCCCTGTCCCTGATGTGATAACACCAATATTTCTGGAACACCTGTGGATCTATTTCTATCATCTATTATTTCTCCTAGCTTTTGGATCATGTGGTTTTGTTTCTTTGCATGCCAGTAACTTTTTTCTTTTTTTTTAATACTTCCAAATTCTCAGGACAGTTATAAAAATACTACAAACTCCACACAGAGAACTCCAATATACTCTTACTTCCCCAGATACCCAGATCCACCAGTTTTAACATTTTGCCACATTTGCCGTGTCATTCTATCTTCCATCTATCTGTCTGTTTAAATCCATTTTCTAAACACTTGAGTGTAGGTTGTATTCATCATGCTCTTTGAACACTTAATACTACCATATACATTTCCTTAGAAAAAGGAAACCACCTTCAGGGCAGTTATCAAGTTGAAATTTAATATTGCTATAAAGCTTACAGTCTATATTCTAATTTTTTATGTCCCAAAAATGCCCCTTTGAACCTTTTCTCTTCCTTGCTATATCCCATCCAGGATCATGTATTGCACTTAATTGTCATTGTCTCTGTAGTTGCTCTTTCTCTCCTTTTTTTTTTCTTTAATTGTGGGAACATATATACAACATAAACTTTCCCATCTCAACCACTCCTGTGCTTACTATTCAATGGGAATAATCACATTCACAATATTGCATTACTTTTACCACCTCCCATTACTAAAACTTTCTCATCTACCCAAACAGAAACCTTATATCCATTATGCATTAACTCCCCATTCCCCCTGCTTCTTGCCTCTGGCAACGGGTATTCTAATTTCTGTCTCTATAAGCTTGCATATTCTCTGGTATTTTCTTTGTAGTTATCACGGGGCTTAAATTTAACGTCCTAAATCTATAACAATCTCATTTGCTTTGATACCAACTTAACTTCATTAGTATATGCAAACTATGTTCCTCTATCTCTTTGTCTCCTACCTTTATGTAGCTCTTGTCACAGTTTACATGTTTATACATTATGAGTTCAAAACCTCTGTCATTACATTTTATGCATTTGTCTTTTAGATTCTGTAGGAAGTAAAAAGTGGAGTTACAAACCAAAAATATAATGCTAGCATTCTATTTATCCAAGTTATTACCTTCACTGGAGGTCCTTATTTCTTCATGCAGCTTTTTATCTATTGTTTATTGTCCTTTCCTTTCGACCTGCACAACTCTCTTTAGCATCTCCTGTAAGGCCTCAGCTTTTCTTTATTCAAGAATCTCTATCTCATTTTTGAAAGACAGTTTTGCCAGATATAGAATTTTGGTTGGAAAACTTTTGCTTTCAGAACTTTAAATATGCCACCCCACTGCCTTTTTGCCTCCATGGTTTCTGATGAGAAATTTAGAACTTGGTCTTATTGTGGCTCCATTTTATGTGACATGTTGCCTCTCTCTTGCAGCTTTCTGAAGTCTCTATCATTGGCACTCAGCGGTTTGATTATGAAATGCTACAGTGTAGGTCTATTTAGGTTTATCCTGTTTAGAGTTAGTTTAGAGTCTTGGATATGTATATTCATGTCTTTCGTTAAATGTGGGAAGTTTTCAGCCATTATTTCTTTGAATTTTCTCTCTGCCTCTTTCTTTCTTCTCCTTCTAGGATTCCCACAATGAGTATATTGGTACACTTGATGGTGTCCCACAGTTTCCTTAGGCTCTGTTCACTTTTTTTCATTCTTTTTTCTTTCTGCTTCTCAGACTATATGATTTCAGTTGTCTTATCTTCAATGTCTCTGATTCTTTCTTCTGCCAGCTCCAATCTGCTGTTCAACCTGTCTAGGGAGTTTTTAATTTCTGTTACTGTGGTCTTCAGCTCTATTTGGTTCCTTTCCATAATTTCCATTTCTCTATTGATGTTCTCTTTGTGTTCATCTTTCACTTTCCTGATTTCCTTCGGTTCTTTGTCCATGTTTTCCTTTAGCTTTTGAGCATATTTAGAACCATCTTTTAAAGTCTTTGGTATGTTCCAGATCTGTTCCTCCTCATTGATGGTTTCTAATGCTTTAATATTCTCCTTTGCCTGGGCCATCGCTTCCTGTTTCTTTGTATGTTTTGTAATCTTATGTTGAAACCCGAGCATTTTGATATTTTAATAGGTTATTATTATTTATTTCTCTGCAGCATTTGTTCCTAAGTTTGTATCCAGCTATTATTATAATAGAGTTTTTCTTTGAATGCCAGAGCAAACACCCGCCCCCCCCCCACCTCCCCCCGCCAAAGGAAGGTAAAACAGAAAACACCTTTCCCAGTCTTTGCACATTGCTGTACAATTAGTTTAGGGTATAGCTCCAGGCCAAAGCATAAGGGCCTCCCTGATATTTCTGGGCATGCTCCTTGTCTTGGGCATGTGCTTGTGGCCCTAGGAATTCCTCCATTTACACAAATATGAATGTCTCCTCTTCCATGGAAAACAGTTTATTTATAGTCCTGGCACTGCACTATATGCCCTACAGCTACCAATACCTTGCCGCAGACAGCGTGACTTAACTACTCTCCCACAGCATTCTGTAGGAGAGCTCGGTGAGCCATCTTCTACATGCAGGGCAGGTTCTAGGACTACAAGTCCCTCAGGCCACCACCAGACAGATTGGGCCAAACATATGTTCTGCCAGTATGTGCGCAAGGGTTACTCTGCCCTTTCCACAACTGGGACCAGGGCTTCACCCTGGAGCATGGTTGTCTCTGCGCTAGGTTGGTGAGAGGTAGGGAAGGGGCCAGCCAGGTTGCCAGGAAATCCTACCTCTCTCTTTTTTTTTTTTTTCTTTTTTCCATGTGTGTCAACTTTTTTTGTTGAAGTTTTCAAACATATAGTTTATGTACCCATATAGGAACTCCTGTGTACCTATCACCTGCTCTAAAAGTTATAAACTCAAGACCAATTTTGTTTCATCTTTTACCTCCTGCTTACCTTCCCTCTTTTCATTTATTTTTAAGCAAATCCCAGGTATCATATTAACAGGTAAAAACTTCAGTATGAGAAGGACTTCTTTAAAACAAAATATGTTTCTCGCATGCCAGTAATTTTTATTGAATGTTGGACATTATGTAAGAAAAACTGGAGGCTTAGGTTTGTTAAGGGTGGGCTTTTTCTGGTTTACCCATACTTCTAGAATGTTGTGCTTCTGGCTTCTCAGCAGAAAGCCAAGGCTGTTTATTTACCAGGGCTTATCCACCATTGGGCCCTGAACTCCACAATCAATCTCCATCTCCCTAGCACCTCAAGATGGCTGAAATTGTTACTCATCTCTTTAGGTGTCCAGCTGCTGCTTTCTGCTTGGTTTCTGGGAGTATTAGCCCATGCATATACCTAAAGTCACTTTTTTGAGGTTTTGGAAAGTGGGAGACTTCATGAACAAGACTGATGGGGAAATGAAAGAAGCAATTTTAAAATCTGAGTTAAAGGAATGTTTTTAGGATAAGGATGTGACAGTTGCCTCTTTAATTGATATAAAGACTTCTCTAGTCCTCTAAAGTGATGAGGTGATAGATAGTAGAGACTATAGAAGGAAAAGTCATAAGTCAGAAAACAAAAAACAAAAATAGAAAAACAAAAAAAAGGTTGAGAATGTGAGACTCTTTGAAATTATCCAAGAAAGCAATTCCCAATAGAGATTTTTGGAAGTAGCAAAACATAGATTGCATAAATTTTGGATGACAAGAAAATAGTAAAAGAGTGCTAGGTCTGTGGCATGGAAAACATTGTGTGGGGGGAAAAAAGATTGATCCTTCATTATCATTAACTTATGGGAAAGAAGAGAACACGTAAAAAGAGAACCAATTTATAATTTGGATGAGGACAGGGTGGGTTGAAGTTTGAAATGAATTTTAAATGTAAGAGTTTGCTCCCATTGGAACCAGGGGTGTCATAACACAGCAAAGAGAGTTGGACTGGGAATGATAGAGGTTGGGGGGTCAAGGATAGGGGGCGTATGTGACTTTAAGTATAGGTATAGCATTGAGAGTTTATATCCAAGCAGTAATTTTGGTTAGTTGGTTTTGAGATTTTCTAGCTAAGTTGCTTTTATTTCATATGATAGTGACTTATTTTTCAGAACAACAAACGACTTGAGATCTTTGAATGCCATGGCCCTCGGGCTGTCAGCTGTCTTGCCACAGCTCAGGAAGGTGCCCGAAAGCTGCTAGTTGTGGGATCTTATGACTGTACCATTAGTGTACGTGATGCACGGAACGGACTGCTTCTCAGAACTCTGGAAGGCCATAGCAAAACCATTCTTTGCATGAAGGCAAGTATAGTATAAGAGAACAGGAGTTGTCTGGAACAAATGGAAGAGTTATAAATGACATTTCCCATGTTGTCTAGTTCATTATTTAGAACACAGCCATCTTGAAAAGAGCAAGAAGATTATAACCCTCCTCTTTATGTCTAGGTTACCAAGTGATGTATTGTTTTTTAACATATTAACTAATAAAAAATAAAAGTGTATTTTATTATAAAATATGGTCATATTCTGTTGCCTTTCTGGGATATTTCATAGTCATTCTGAGGAGGCAACAAATCACATAATCCATGGTCAGTTCATCGGAGTGCCTGGTGGTAGGGGGTAAGTTTCAATTGAAAAAAGTTGTCTAAAAAGCTTATTATTTTTATATCTATTTCAAGTTCATCTCAAAATAGGAAGGGAATTAGAATTTGCCAACATGCATTTCAAGTTACAGAAGAAACTCAGAACCTTATACTGAATCTAATTTTTTTTCTTTAAGGTGGTGAATGACCTTGTGTTCAGTGGCTCCAGCGATCAGTCCGTTCACGCCCACAACATTCATGTAAGCCATATTGATGTATGCAAACAATATGTAATGGAATTATGCTTAATGCTTGAAGGATTCCTCTGACCGCTTGCAATTTAAATTAAGCCCTTTCCCCAGTGAAAGGTTTAATGCATAAATTCTTGGGTAATATTAAGCACCTTAGAAATTCTGACCTAATCAAAAATTTTAATGGGGACACATTCAAAGTTTATCTAAGATTTAGTTTGAATGCCTTGTTTATTACTTGAGATAAATTGAGCACCTAAGGCTCCGAGAAAGTGAATATGATGTGTAGCTTAACATAAAACAAAACAACTGAGAGGCCCTGCTCAGGTCATAGAGGTAGCTATAGAGGAAAAAGAAGAGCATTGGTATTGTTACCTATGACAAATAAATCATTCTTAGAAGCTCAGTTTCCTGGTCTGTAAACCCGAGGATAATCCTACCACATGGACTTGTTGTCCAGATCAAATGAGATGATAAAAGTGAAAGTACTTCAAAAGCTATAAGTACAGAGTATTATTGTGTCCTTTCTCTTTCTGTGACAATAGGTTCTCTCCATAAGAATACATTTCATATATTTTGATAAGGTAACAAATATTTGTAGGCGTACTTCCTGTGTTCAAACTTGTACAGCTAAGTGTGATTGTAAAAGTAAGCCTCAGTTTGCCTTTTAGAATTATAGTCATAAATCTCATGAATCAGAAGGAATCTGAAAAGTCAGCATATATATATACTTTGTATTAATGTTAAATTTCTTGAATTTGATAGCTGTTCTTAATGTGGTTACATAGTAAATATCCTTGTTCTTAGAAAATGTGCCTGAAAGTGTTAAATGTTAGGGGAGCATGATGTATGCAACCTACTCTTAAATGTTTAGAGGATGGATGGATGGATGGATGGATGCATGGATGGATGGATGGATGGAGAGATAGAGAGATAGAAATTTAAAAATTGAGGGAGGGAGGAAGTCACAAAATGCCATAAATTGATAAATCTGGGTATCTAGATGAAGGGGTTTATTGGAGTTCTGTGTATTGTTTTTGCATTATTTTTGCAACTTTTTTTAAAGTTTGAAGTTATTTCAAAATAAAGAGTTAAAAAAAAGTCAGTCTAGTGACTCTTACATCTCTTCTCATGCAGACTGGTGAGCTTGTGCGAATCTATAAAGGTCACAATCATGCAGTGACTGTGGTGAATATCTTAGGAAAAGTGATGGTGACTGCTTGCCTAGACAAATTTGTTCGTGTCTATGAATTACAGGTATAATTTTATCCATTATTTTTGGTTGAATGATTTAGGGAGATTGTTTGGGCTCGGTGTTGGTTTTGATACAGTAAGTTAGAGATGAGTCCTAGGAATCTGCATTTGTCATGTGTTCTAGATACTTATAAAGCAGCTGGTCCATGAACTACACTTTCAGAAACAGTGCTCTGAGACATATGGTCAGGCTCACAAGTGTCAAAGCTTTAAATGGTTTCTGGGGAGCAACTCTAGTCTCTAAAACCTGTATAGTTCTCCTTGTGTGCAATTTCAAGTTTGAGACTTTGATACTACATAGTAATTGGCTTTATCATTTTTAATTTCCAGCTCCCACATTGAAGAGGGAGACTTATTAGAAAGTCTGCCATTAGATTATATTTCTGTTAGAATGCTAGTGGTGCTTCAGTTCAGTGTCTCAGTTGTAGTTTTAAACCTGCCAAGGGCCTTCAGGGACCATGCTTATTAAACACAAGATCTAAATAACATTAATTCTCTTGCTATTTTTTTCCTCTGCCTAAGTCCCATGATCGTTTGCAAGTTTATGGAGGACACAAAGACATGATTATGTGTATGACCATCCATAAAAGTATGGTGAGTATTGTTGGCCATGTCAAATATTTGCCTTTGAATGTGCTTCTGAAAACTCTACAAACTGATAAAAATGTTAAAACCTGTCACCTCTTTTTGGTATACCTCATTTATTGAATGTCTTTCTATCTCTTGACGTGAAAATAGTGAGAAGTAACCCAGTAACATTGTAAAGTATTTCATTTTCTATTAGTAGCTAAATTAATTATAATAAAACATACTGTCACCATTAAATAGAAGCATTAATATGCTTCAGAAAAAAAGAGCGGTGGTTTTTCCAGAGATATAATGATCTGCACAGAACATTGGAATAGAGTCAAGAGATTTGGCAAGTTTGGCAGAGTTAGTGGCAGACCCAAAAGTAGAAGCTAACTCACTTAACTCTGCTAAGCCTTGGTTTATTTTATTTTTAAATGATGGGATTGAACCAGATGGATGCATTTCAGACTCTGAGCAGTAGAACTCTTTGTTCCAAAGAAATACAGAAGCCTAATATATAACACCCTTATATTAATAGAACACCCAGTTGAATTGGGTGCCTCTAAGCACTGCCCACTGCTGCCCTCAGCCATGGTCCCAAATTAAAAGTGTCTAGACTAGCAGATCTACCGAATACTTTCCCATTCTAGTGCTTTGGGGCTGATTTTGGTTTAGGTTTGTGTTTTCTTATTTTTGCTGCTATAAGTAGTTTCTGATTCTCATTGACATGATGTTTTGTAGTTGGTTTTTTGTACATTGTTTTGGTCTGATATGAAAAATCTCTTTCTCCAGATTTATACTGGCTGTTATGATGGCAGTATTCAGGCTGTGAGGCTAAATCTGATGCAGAATTACCGCTGTTGGGTAAGGGGTAAAACTAGCATTTTTATATGTGAGCATCTGTCCTTTATGCGTTCCACTGTAGAACAAGGAAGTTTGTTTTTTAAAACCACACAAAAAATGCTTCTATACTTCTTTATTGAAGAATCTACTTTAAAATTAGATATAAGGTATTTTTAAAACTAATCTCAAGTTTTCCCTTAGGTGACTTTGGTTTGGTTTGGTTTTACTATGAAAACAATACATGCTTTAAAAAATATCAACAATACAGAAGTTTATGAGATAAAAAGTAGAAGTGCCAATTTTTGTGACCTCCCCCTATATATATTACACCCTCTCCTTTGGTGTAATATAGGTTATAGGTGTATAAATACACGTAATTAATAGTTTTGTATGTATGCTTGCTGGTTTTCGAAGAATAGGAAGATAATTTGTTGTCTTGGAATTCTGTACCTCATTTCATTAGGCTAAATTGCATGGTTTTTATTTTGGAGGGAGGAACGGGACCTGGTGATTAACCCTCAGAACTCTCACACTATTCCTTATAAATTCTTAATTTGTTTCATCAGTCCTAATATTAGTATTGAACAAAGAAAAATTTATGGCACTGAATTTTTTTTTCTCCAAACCTTGACCTCCTTTTTGACACTATTGAAATAAACTTGACACTCTCCAGTTTGAAATTGGATTTTAGGCTTCTTCACAGCCTAATTACTTTTCAGCTTTTTACATATACTATCTTTGCTTTTTAGTCTTCTCTGTAAAGGCAAGCAAAGTCTAGTACAACAGGATCCAGAATACACAGAGTTAACCTATGTAGAGAAATGGGGAAAATACCTTATGGTTTTAAAGGCAGAGGGTTGGGACCAGAAAACACAAATAGAGAGTTAACCTATGTAGAGAAATGGGGAAAATACCTTATGGTTTCAAAGGCAGAGGGTTGGGATTGTGCTGACAGAAGAAAAATTCAAATTTGTAGTACTTTTTAGAAATGAGCATGTTAGAATCACAAGATCTATTACAAACAAGCCTGTAAGGAAAAAGGCAAGATAAAGAGTCTTTAAGCTTTCTGACTAACAAGTGAAATTAAACTACATTTTAAAATAAAGTTGCATTCTAAAAAAGTAGGTAATCATAAGATTGGGGATAAAGTTGGCTTTCCATGGCAAATACCATTTTCTACAACAGACATTTCCACAAATATGGCTTTCTTTATTAGACATTTATGTTTTCACCTTTACAAAATCAATAGTTCTTAGAATTGTTAAAAACAACTCTTCTGGTATCATAGGAAAGCTCTTCACTTTTTAAAATAACATAATTAGAGAATAAGGGACTTATTTTCTTCTTCCACAGTATTTATGGGTTACAAATGAAAAATACTCTGATTGCACGGTTTCTGTACTTTTAACTTAGTCCTGTCATTCTCTTTTTCTCCAGTGGCATGGTTGCTCTCTCATATTTGGTGTTGTAGACCATTTGAAACAACACTTGCTGACTGACCACACTAATCCAAACTTTCAAACTCTGAAATGTCGCTGGAAGAACTGTGATGCTTTTTTCACTGCTAGAAAAGGATCCAAACAGGTATATCAGTGGGACCCAAGGTTAACCTGGGTTTGTTATTCTGCTTAGAGTAAGGATCGACAAACTTTGACTCAAAGGCCAAATCAGCCCACTGCCTGTTTTTGTAAATAAAATTTTATTGGAGCACATCCCCTCCCATTTGTTTGCACATTGTCCATAGCTGCTTTGGTGCTACACTCACAGAGTTGAGTAGTTGTGATAGAGACTGTATGGCCTGCAAAGCCTAAAATATTTTCTATCTGGCCCTTGACAGAAAAAATTTGGTAACCCCTGGTTTAGAGGATAATTTAGTAGAATTCCACATAGACCTGATTCTTGAATACATCCCAGTTAAGGGAAAAGGACCTCAATTAGTAGATGCAGTTCTTTTCTGTTCCCTTTAGCAATCCAGCTATCTAAGATTTTTTTTTCTAAATAAATAAGATAAAGTCCAAAGGACTCAAATTCTTTTGCCTTATTAGAATGTTCAGAATTGCAATAGATAGTGAGTCCTAGGGATTTTTCTTTTTATGATTATTCAGAGATTTGGAGGATAGCTCGATGAGGTTTTGAATAAAGAATCAAGAGTATTTGGGTAAAGAGCATAAAGAGAATACTTTTTGAATGTTTCACATCCCATATCTGTACATAAGAGTTTATTATAGGGGCGGATGTGGCTCAAACGGTTGGGTGTCTGTCTCCCATATGGAGGGACCTGGGTTCTATCCCCGGGACCTCCCGGCAAAAATAAAGAAAAATATAGAAGGTGCGTGGACCACCAGGCCCCACACGCAGGTGTGCCGTCAGGCCCCACCGAGCCACGCAGCAAAATGATGCCATAACCGGAGAGTGACACAAGGGAGAGCCAAGACGAGACGTGCCAGAAAACCAGGAACTAAGGTGGCACAGGCGGTAGGATGCCTCTTTCCCACATTGGAGGTTCCCAGGATCGAATCCCGGTAAAGACAGGAGGAGAAGGATGAGAAGAGAAGGCAGGAAACAGACACAGAGAATTGCCCAGCGAATGGACACAGGGACAGCAAAAACAGGGGTGTAAAAATGCATAAAAGTAAATAAATAAATCAATTAATCTCAAAAAAAAAAAAAAGTTTATTACAGGGGGGCGGATGTAGCTCAAGTGGTTGAGCGCCTGCTTCCCATGTTTGACGTCCCAGGTTTGATCCCTGGCACCTCCTAAAAGCAAACAACAACAAAATAAGAGTTTATTATAATGCTCTTGTGCTAAGATAAGGCACTGGGCTTTTTCTGTTTCTGTCTGTGTGTGTGTGTATTTTTTAAGGAGGTTTCATGGATCAAACCTGGGACCTCATACATGGGAAGTAGGCACTTAACCACTGAGCTACAGCTGTTCCAACAACTCATTTTAAAATGTGTAGTTTCATGTAAATTAGTAAAGTGTTGGCTATAACTGCCTTTCATATATGCATTCTAATTTGAATATACTATAGGGCTTTTCTTGGCTTTGACTTTCTGCTGCCTTAACTACCGACTCTTCTCTTATGGACTCTTTTTCCCTTTATCCCTAGGATGCTGCAGGACACATTGAAAGACATGCTGAGGATGACAGCAAAATTGATTCATGAAGTTTTTTGTCTCCCATGTTGGGAAGTCACTAGCTGAACTATTTTCCCATCAGCCCCTCACACCGGCCATTCTCTTTCCTTCTCCAGTGAAGTAGGGAAGGAGAAAGTGGTTACTGTGTCAGGCTTACTGATAGCATAAGTCTGGGCAGCTCTATGGGATGATAGGTTATATTTTAAGTTCTTGCTGGAGGTTTGTCAGATTTAAACAGCTTTTAAAGAACCCATTCTCCTCTGGGGCAGTATGACATATAGTGATATATGCTACTTGTGTTCTCCAGATGTTATTAAAGATACAGATCTTAATTGGTTACTCAGTTTGACCCTAATCATACATATATTTCATTGATTTTCAGTTTGTGATTTTTGGCTTATGGTCTTATGATGGTTTAAACTTCTAGTCAGGCTTTTTTAACTACAAGTTTGTTCAAATACTAGATTTTTCAGGATCAGTTTTAATTTCTTCAGTTGTAATAATTGGGTAGTTAAATTGGAGGGAAATAGTTCCCTTTCTTAACAATTATGTGCAATGTGCTTCAATATTCTCTTGCTTTGTAGATGGGCAGATCTGGCTTTAAATGCTAAAGGCCACACAGTAGTTTTTAGTGACTAATGGCTACTCTGTTGACTGTCTTTCAAGTATTCGAAGGCACATCATTTAATGACAAGTTCTTGTAGACAGCACTTTCTAGTGAACCTCTGTGCAACTTTTGATATAGTGCTCAGTGTGAGGCAGTGCATAGTCCTAATGCCTAGCTTTAAATTTGGCTATTAGACCTGGGCTCTCACTGCTATAGGTAACTGGAGGTTATGCCTTCATCTCCTTTTCCAGTTTCTGACTCTCAAAGTCTGCTATGGGTTTGAAACCTATTAGTTTGCTCCATTGCCAACCCTTATTTCTCCCACTGTCTTTCTGGACCTAGACTGATGGCTGCCATCAAATACTTCCTCTGGGCTTGCAAGGTGCTTTCTACTCACCTGCAGCACCTGAGATGGAGAAGTTAGGATAAAGCATCTGGATATTATTTTTTAGGGCCCCTAGCAGACCTCTTAGAGACTTATTTCTGGAAACTAGTGTCTTTGCCTTTACCTCCCAGCTTTCTGGACAAAAATAGTGGAATTTGGTGAAGGTATCTAGTTGCCCACTGAGAGTAGCCAAATTAGCAAAGCATTAGTGGAACTGCTTTCTTTTTGGATTGTCTCTGGACTCTTATTAGTAAGCTACAGAAGTGTTGCTTTTCAACCTTTTGTTTCTAGAAACTCAAAACTCAGACCAGATTCTTCAGAGAGATAGAAGGGAAGAAGGGAGAAGAGCTCAGTGCCAAGCCTCTCGTTTTTTAGGATTGCAGAACATTTGAGTTCATCCCTGTCCTAATAGTGCACATACATCTATTCACATGTTTTCTCTCAGGCTCTTGGGCAGGGAGGGGGACTTTACTGGGGTTCATGGATAGGCTTCAAGAGGGTCTGTGAACCCCCTGAAATTGTATGCAAAACAGGTATGTGTTCTTTTCAAGGACAGGTTCCAGTGGTTCTTTCTGTATACAAAAAAAAAAAAAAATTAAAATTTATCTGGTTGCTAGTACTAGAATGAATCACCCAACAAACTTCTTACTTTGTCCTTGTGAATGGGAAGACTCTTAGGTTAAGATTTGCATGATGCTTGAAAGAGCAGAGAAGATCCTACTGCAAAACCTTTTTTTTGTCTCTGTATGAGATTCAGAAGCTTTTCTCACCTCCCACCCTACTTTCTGTGAGGGTCACCAGAGATGTCAAGCTGTTCTCTGGGTTGGGGAATGGTGATTTCCCAGGAAAGAACATCTGGATTTAATACAAACCTGACATTTTTCTCTGGACTGTCGTGAAGCCACATTTCCACACAGGGCAGCGTGCTAAGAATCCTTGAATTCTCTGTTGCATAGGTGCCTTTCTGTCCTAAATGAAGATATGTCTGAAAAGATGAGAACGATGGCGACTTTGTACAACAGGAAAGGAGTATGTGAGGGGTTGGGTAATTGTGGGGATTTTTGAGAGTATTGACAGATAGATAGAATCAGTAAGAGCTATGATGCAGGTTTAACTTTGAGAGACTCCAGTGTGGTGTATCTGCTTCTGTGTGCATGTACGCATGTTCCTTTGTGTATGTACACACAAGGGCACCTAGACTTGGAATATTTCACATTTCATGAAATTTTTCTTTGAAGTTGTCGCAGTGACATCTTTCAGGAGCACATGAAATTTTTTTAACACCAGGTTAATATTGTTACCCAAAATACACGTTTTTAAACCCTCTGTTTAGAAAAGCATCATAAGCATCTTGGCAGCTTATGGTTATGTGTTGTTGCTATTAAGCATCTTAAAAGTTATGCAGAGCTTTGGCTCTTCTCAAAACTCTCACAATATCATGGTGATTCTAGTCCTCTGTTTCCCCTCAGACAAGAGCTGTGGCTCAGGGATTTGTGTTGATTCTGATATTAGGTACTTTAAGGAAGGAAGCAGTTAAATGACCTGACAGAAACCAACTGATTTCTTTTAAGTAGCCAGAGGCCAGCTTTAGAATGTTATTTTTAACTGCCTATGCCTACTTCTAAAGGCTGGAAGCCAAGAAAACCATAGCATAAATCCTCTAGTGTTCATATGCTAGTGTTTTAATGGCAGTTCGTTCTGATAAAATACCAGCCACTCTAAGTTTTATGCTTAAGTTTCAGGTTCAAAAATATATGTTGGCATACTCCTCTACTCAGTTAATTTGCAGTTAAACACAGTGAAAGCAAAACTCTTAAGAGCAAAGAATTATCTCAACCTTATGTTA
>JAQZBX010057965.1:0-10698 GCA_029593785.1 Cabassous unicinctus
ACTTTTCTTTTAATCCTTAATTTATATTTTAGATCCTTCTATAAAGCTGGTTGCCTTAAAATGAATCTCCCTTTAGAAAAATTTAGTATTTCTTATAATGTTCTTTACCCTTCCCTCACTTCCTCATGACCAAATCTATTTTAATGCTATTTTTCACTCAGCAGGGATGTAGTAAAATATTTATTGCAGAATATGGAGTTAATCTGGATTGGTAGGGGTCAGAAGAGAGGCATTTCTGATGATGAGGTGTATTAAAGATGTTTTTAACATGCTTTTCAACTTCTATTCATCCTTAAGTATATTTGGGGTCTGTTGTTTCCATCATATATCTAGTTTTCCAAACCTAGTTATAAGAATTTGGTTTCTAAATGTCAGTTTATGAACCAATATACACATTTCCTTTTATCCTTGGGGGTTATCCAAAATTTCCATTTTAAAAAGTTACCTACTGATGCTTTCACTACCCTTTGCCCTCTTTAAAACTAAGTATGGGGAAAATAGAATAATTTTTTCTCCATTATCCAATAAGTAGTCTGTCTTTTAAGACAAAGTGATAGAAAAATATAGATCAATGAACTCAGAGAGACTGATAGATAACCAAGTACTTAATTTCCCATACAGAGAAAAATGTATACAGATGAGAAGAGAAATAAAATTTATGCAGTGGATGGGCTACCAGCAGCTCAATTCAATTTTGGTAACTGACATCCATAAACAGAAGAACCTTGTATGGGTCAAGCAATGTTCCCTGAGTAATTCATGAAATCCATCTCTGATATAATGACAGTTACTCTCTCTTCCCAGCTCCCCAAGGCAACCCACTGGAGGAACTTCCTAATGCCAGGGCAGTTGAGGAGAACCCATCTAACACCAAGGTAATGCTGCCTTTCATTTTTTGAAATAGATCTGTTGCTTTCTTGATTTCTTCCTTTTTCAATCAAGTTCACATTTGAAAACTTGATCATGTAGATTATAGAATTTAGGAACTATCTAATAGGGGGTTAGCAAGAATGGGTAGACACTCTTACCAACAGATAACCTGGTATCAGAGGCCTTCAATGTTGGTGGAATGAGCTGGGGAACTCTACAGTAGAGGCCCTTTTTCTCAGTGACAATTTTTACTCCTTGGATTAATAATTTTGTAATTGTCTATCAAAAAGGAATAGATGGAAATTACCTCTAGGGAAAGTTTGCACCTTTTCAAATTATGTCCTCTACTTTGCTTTTGTGTTGACTCAACCATAGCTTCCCACCTGGTTTTCTAGAGTAACTAAGAGAGCAAAAGACCTGTAAAAACAGTACATACCATGATCTGATTTTCAGTGTTTTCTTTTCCTTCATTCCAGGTGGTCTCAAGACAAAGAGTAAAAGGTGTGTATTCTGGAACCACTCATTCACTGAGGACAGAAGAGGATAAATATCTAGATGAATATGGAGAGGTTTTCTTGATGGCTTTTGTGGGGAGCACAGGGGTAATTCCCAATTCCATATGGAAGTGAGAATTGGGGGTGTAGTTAGAGAAAGTGACTGATCTCAAGGGAAAGAACTTTGCTCATGTTCCTGCAGTCCCTGGAAGCAGCTGGGTTATCCTTGGGTGGTGGGGATTAGTATGAATTGGAATTGAGGGATGTCAATGAATAAGTCTGTGTTCTGTAATTGTGAATCTGAGTGTGTGTATGTGTGTGTTTTATTTGTTCATATTAGACAGTGTCCTGTTTGCACAGGAAAATTATCACTGTCAACCCTGCCAAGAAAATAATTCCTTCTGACTGCTGCACAATTTACATACATATAGTAACTCACGGAATGCTCAACACAGCCATATGTGGTGGGTGTCTTTACTATACACACACTCCAGATGGAAAACAGGCACAGAGACACATGTCAACAATATTGTTAGCTCCTAAGACTTAGAGCCAAGATGAGTTCCCAGGTATGTGACCCCAATATTGAAATTCTGAACCTGCACTTAAAACTCAGACATGTGATTATTACACAACATACATGGGAATAGTAGGCAAAATTAGCATCTGTGCATGTGCTTGAAATCTTGCAAGCCTAAAGTGTTCCCAATCATTGTCCATTATTATAAAATACTGCCAGTGTAACATAACCCAAGGCACTTCCTAAAGCATTTCACTGCAAATTTCCCATCCTTTTGGCCAGCCACAGATCCAAGAGTTCAAAGTCTTAGGGCAACAAAGACAACATTTGTTAGAATTGGGTCACTACTCATTACTGGCCAGTATCTGATTAGAATCAGGGAGATACCTTAGTGTACTTGATAACATTATTTCCATGAGCCCATGAAATGCTCCAATCTTGCAAGCAATATGCTTTAACATAAAGTGAGGTAAGAACTGAAAATCCCCCTTGGTTATTAGCCTGTGTCACCCTTGTTGAACAGTCCTGTGCACCTGGGTTAGAGAGCCCGTATGCTCAACCCATGCCTATTCCCCTTAACGAATTCTCTAATGCGGGCTGCTTAGTTCTGGCATAGAGTGTGTGCCAGCTCATTAATGAATACGCACAAGGAATAACAAAGGAAGTTGAGAATGAAAATACTATATGAAAAAGAGTAGTTATTTTTAAATGTAAGGATTTCAATATTGTAGATTTTCAATATTCGATTACCTTTATAACAAAAGATTACTGGTTGAATACAATAAAATATTGTGCCCAGAATCCAATAATCCAGTCTCCCAATAGAAGGCAAAATTTCATAAAAGTGATGACAATAAAAATAATTTTAAAAAAAAGAAAGAAAAAAAAGTGATGACAAATGCAGAAGCAGTATAAATGGACCTGTGGAAGGTGAAAAGGTTTTGGAAGGTGCAATGAACCTAACAGAGGTTAGGCTGTGCTTCCAGGCAGATGGAGTTACAGGTCACAGTTAGTGTCATAATGTGTACTTCAGTGTTTACCCATTTGTAGACTGACTGTTTCTAGTCACTGTATGATGCCTTAGCTAGAAATCCAAGGAATTCTTTTTTCATTTTTTTCCTGAACCTTTCCTTTGCCTATCTTTTTTCTTTCCTTTTTTTTTTTTTTAAGAAACTTGTCAATAATGATCCACTTTTTCATGTTTTAATAAATTTCCTTTGATATTGTGCATAATAACACACCTTAGACCTGTTAGTAGTTTCATGGTTTAGGAAGCATAACTATGTAAGTAAGATAAATGCTGAACTTACATGGAAGGATTCCTTTCAATACCCTTTCTCATTAGTGGATTGTCTATCTTTGCATAAAAGGGCCTACAATTTTGACAGACTTCATGGTGGGATTTCCATGGTAGAATGCAGAAGGCGCAGATTCCTGAGTGCAGCCTGGGAGAGGGAGCAGAAGGAAATTCCTTAGTAGATGAGCATGTGGGGCCCAAAGGAAGGAGAACCAGGGTTGCTGAGGAAATCCTGGGTGAGGATGGCTGTGGCTGAGACCCTCCTCTGCCACTGCTTATTCTGGCTTGGTGAGTGGAAGGAGAGTTGATTCTTTGCAGAGCTGCCATGTGGCAGCTATTTGTGAAAATCCAGAGTTCTGAGGCAGGATGGGAACCAAGCAGACCACTGATCACTAGGAGAGATTAAATGACCCCCAGGAAGGTTCACAGGAGGCAGCTGACAGTGTATGTTGGGATAGGATGTTCACAAGTTTTGTTGTTCCCTGGTTGTTCAGAGGAACTTCTATGGGGAAATCTGAATCATATTTTAGGTCAGAGAATTAACTTTTATGTGGAAGGCAGGGTGAGGATTTGAGCCACTCTCTTCCCTGTAATAAAGTAGTTGGCTGCCCTTTATCCACAGCTTCTGGAGGTAACTTGTAACCCCTGGAATCTGCTGAGTGGGGGCACTGATTACATTTCCTGACCAGAATCCTTCACTCAGTAGCATGGTGACCATTCAGGGATGCTGTGGGCATCTCAGGACACAGCACATATTCTCCATGAGCTGAAAATGTCACACCCATGTAGGGCTGAAAGTCAGTGTCCAGCCTCCCCTGTCCTGGAACCATCAAGCACCCACTTTGGAGGGCAGTACTAGCAAGTTTCTTGCATATTCCTCCCAACCTTTAATAACTGAACTCTTCTAGGTCTTTTATGGCACATTGGGCATTTTTCTTAAGGATTTGCTTGTATTTATTCATTTTCAGTCTTATAACATATACTAATAAGCAGGCTTTGCTAACATTTTCAAATGACAGCACAGAAAACTGGACAAAGAAAGTTTACATAAATTTCCCTGGCTTGGGCAGCCTCTAAATGGGATTTGAACCCAGATGGTCAAACACTGGCACCCATGCTTTTAGTCACTGTGTTTTGCTGACTTCCTATGCTGTCTCATCTATATAAATTATCCCACATCTGTCTATTGGGTGTCCAAAGTGAACACAAAACTACAACTTGTTTTGAAACCCACCTTTGACTCAAGTGGGTCTGCTGCAAAGTTTGTAAATAAGGGGAACATAGTGTGAACTGTAAATAAATTATTAATGATTATTAATAATTATTAATTATTAATGATTATCGGTAAGTAAGATGTCAACTGATATTTCTATTGTGAATGCCCTTCCCAGGTTCTTGTCTCAAGTATAAAAAAAGAAAATCTGCTGCCCAGTCCAAAAAATCTACTGATGGCCAATCCCATTCAGTTGGTAGACTCAAAATCAGCATCTGGTCAAGGAAGAGGGACAGCCGTCAAACATCCCTGAGCCAGTGTGCCACAGAAGGTACAGTGGAAATGCAATTACTGTATTACCTCAGTTATGATGGCTGTAGATACTAAGTATCCCATATTGAGTAAAAACCTTTAAAAAGGCTAAGCCATGGTATTTTTATTAATTCATGTGTGGAATTTTTTTTTTTTTTTTACTAATGAGTCAGTAGTGCCACAACCACATAATTAAAAATGCATTTACCACTAAAGTTTGGTTCACATTTACTGGCAGACAGCATTTTAAGTTAATATTTGGTCATTAGTCTATTTCTGAACATTAGGAGAAAGATATCTTCTGAAAAGGTGCTGTGAGATTATTAAAAATTAGATATATATTTCTAAGAGAAGTTTTAGATTCACATATAAATCATGCAGAGAATACAAAGAGCTCCCACATGTTCCCCCGCCACCCTCCCAGTCCAGAGCCAGCAAAATTTCCTCTGTTAACAACTCTCAGTAGTGTGGTTTATGTGAACAGCTGAAGGAACAGTATTTTTCAAATATATATTTTTATTTTTTAAAAGATACTTAGATTACATGAATGCCACACAAAAAACATATGGATTCCCGTATGCCCCACTCCCCACACATCCCACAGCCTCCCACATAAACAACATCCTTCATCAGTGTGATACATTCATTGCAATTGATAAACAAATCCTGGAGGATTGCTACTGAGCATGGACCAGATTTCACATTGCAGTCTACACTCTCTCCCACACAGTTCTGCAGGTTATGGGAAGATATATAATAGCCTATATCTGTCATTGCCATATCATTCAGGATGAATAAGCATAAGAAAAGATACTCAACAGCATTAGTCATTAAGGAAATGCAAATCAAAAACACAATGAGATGCCACTTTTAACATGTAGGGTAGCTAATATTTTTGAGAGAAACAAAAATGGAAAATAACAAATAGAAGTGTGGGTATGAATCAATTGGAATCCCCATATATTGGTGGTGGGAATGTAAAATAGAGCAGCCACTTTGGGAAATAGTTTGGCATTCCCTCAAAAAGTTAAATATAGAACTACCATATGACCAGCAAACTATTAGGTCTATATATTAAAGAATTAAAAAGAGAGGCCCAGGGAAGTGGATGTAGTTCAAGAGATTGGAATCCCATCTACCATATGGGAGGTCCTGGGCTTGATTCCCAGGGCCTTCTGGTGAAGGCAAAAGCTGGCCTATACCCTGCAGAGTGCTGATGGCCCATGGCCACAGAAAGCTGAGCTGGCACAGAAAGATGATGCAACAAAGGGAGACACAGAGGAGAGAGAACGAGAGATGCAGCAGACCAGGTAGAGGAGGTGGCACAAGCAATTGTGTGCCTCTCTTCCACACTGAAGGTCCCCAGGTGAGTTCCCAGAGTCTCCTAAAGAGAAAGATGAGAAGAAAAGATAAGCAGACACAGAAAGAATGCACACCAAAGGGACACAGAGAGCAGACAGCAAACACAAGCAACAACAGGGGGAAGGGAATAAAATCTTTAAAAAGTCTCTTTAAAAAAACAGAGGCCCAAACAGATACTTGAAACCACTGTTTAATTCAGTATTATTCACAATAGCTGAAAGTTGGAAACCACCCAAGTGTCCATATATAGAGGAATGGATTAAAAAAAACAAGTGGCATATCCATACAATTGAATATTACTGAGCCATAAAAAGTACTGAAGTTCTGATAAATACTACTATATGCATGACCCTTACAAACATTAAACTGAAGAAATAAGGCAGACACAAAAGAAAAACAGTGTATGATTGGAGTTATTTGAAATATAAGGAGAAGAAAATTCATAGAAACAGAAAGGAGATTAGAGCTTATTACCAGGGGCTAGGGAGAAAAGAGAATGGGCTTAATGGTTAATGGCTATAGAGTTTCTGTTTCAGGTAATGAGAAAGTTTTGGAATTGAATGATTGGAGATGGTAACATAACACTGTAAATGTAATTGATTCAAGTAAATTGCACATGTTGTAAAAATGGGTAAACTGGCAACTTTTATATTACAGAGATATAATCTCATTGAAATTTTTAAAAAAATCCTGTAGAACAGATGAGAACTTCAAAGTCAACAAAGATCTGTGAGGCTGAAGCAGTATTTCCTGAAGTCAGTGAGATACTGACAATTTCCTTGGACTTCAGAATGAGCTGGATATCTATCATCGTACTGTATATTTTAGTACCACTTCTACATGAACTATTTCACATTGACTTAGATTGTCTTTAGCTACAAAGCCAAGGATTCTATTCTGATTACATTCCATTTCCTCTCCTTGGTCTCTCCTTGCTCCATGAAGGGTTTCTGGGTAGCTCCACAGTCCATGTTTGCAAGCCACCCAGCCCTGCATATTGTAACCCCTTGTCTAGGTCATGCAAAGTTCCCTGAGTAATGCTGAGCTGAACCCCAGTGTACTGACCATTACTCTGTGTCCCCCTAGCTCCCCTGGAAGACCTGGTGGAGGAGACTTCTACTGACAGACTGGATGAGGAGGGCTCATCTAATGTCGAGGTAAGGTAATCTGTTTTTGTCTAAGATAGAAATGTTCCCTTGTCAGATTTGTCCTTTTTCAATTGAGTACAGCCCTTAATATATGATGATGTGAATTATACATATTAGCCACTGTTTGGGGGGGAAAGGATAGGTGGAAGGGAGACTCCTACCAAAAGATCTCTGATGAAGAAAGTGTTAAAATGGCAGAATTTTATAAATCATATGGTAGATTAAGACTTTTGTAATTGCCATCAAAATGGACTTGAGAAACACAAACTGCAGGAAAAGCCTGACCCTTTCCCACAGGTATCTGCCATGCTTATTTATGGGGACTTTGACTTTATAATGCTTCTTTTCTGGTTTTATAAAATCATCAGCATCTGAGCAGACACTACTCAACATTATAATATCCTCATAGAGTTTTCTTTTCTGCAATTGCAGGGGAACTCCACGCAAGTGAAAAAGGTAGGTGTTCTGGGCTCATCCAACATCTGATGGAGAAACAGACATAGAAGAGTGAGCTTCCTGAAAGCTTTATGGTGGAGGCTCTGCCTGATCACAGCACCATGGTGGGATGAGGATTGGGATATGATTAAAGGGTTTCCATGAAGGAAATCTGCCCTTGTTACAAGTCTGTGGTAGTGGCTGTAATCTCTTGAGGTTGTGCAAGTTTTGCATGCATGGTGGTTTGGGGTAGTCTAGTGTTAGTTTCTGTGGTGTAATATTGAGTTTGTTTGTGAGCATATAGGGGTGACCATGTGCAGTTCCCCAGATGTTAGGTGCAATTTAGACTGAACAATTACCAGAGACAACTCTCTTAAATATAACCCATCACCATGGCATGCTCTATGTATATGAGCTGCTTCCACCCTCACCACGGCTGGATCTGGGGTTTGCTTTCAATGATGACAATGCAGACGGAAAACTAAGGTACAGATGTGAATGACCCAAGCTCTTGCACTCCTAAAGGGAAGGTCCTAAATGTGAACCCATAATACTGTGAGCTACAGACCTGAACTTACCACTCAGCCATATGCTTACTAGAAATCCTGTGAGGGCGTTCCAGCATGTATGTATGTGCCTACACCAGAATTACCTGAGTCTACAGAGAGACCAAAACTGCCCATTATTATAAGGTAACCTCCATGGTCTCATTGCCTAGGGCAGTTAGCTGTGCAGATTACCACAGACTTTGGTATAGTTATTAGTATCCAAAGCACACAATACTCCCACATGCGAATGAGTTATGAGGCAACACACAGGATGAAATGATCAATCCCAAGAGGGCTGAGGTCACAACTCAGCAAGTTACTGAAAGTAGATAGGCATAGAGAAGACCATATAGTACATTTGATAACATCACCCCAAATGACCTATAGGTGCTCAAATCATATGAGTCAAACCATAGTGTCTTTGGAAAATAAGAACTCAGATGTATCTTCATTTTAAATGTGGTTTCCAAAACCCTTCTTGAAATGTTCCTAAAGAGCTACCTTTGTGGTTGTTGGCACTCAACTTATGCGTCCCTCCATAATGGCCATCCCAGAGTTGATCACCAATGATGAGCCAATATTTCAATGAATACACACAGGGGGTTGAAAAGAAAGACTGGAAGTAAAACCATATGATTATTAAGTGGTGATATTTAAATGGTAAGATTTTAGTATTTCCAATCTTCTGTAATTGATTACCTTTATTACAATATGATAGTGAATAAATGCAATGGAATGTACTATGTAGAATGGAATCTAGACCACCAAAAAAGTTTGCTTTTAATCAAGTGGAAATTCCTGTGGAATAAATGGTAAATGCAGCATCAGTATATGTGTATCCATGGAGATTGCACTTCTTTGGATTTGTCAAGAAGATACTGGCAATTTAGGTGAGATACACTATAAACAGGAGGTGTGATACTACCCAGCCTTTAAGTCATAGCATGTATTTTAGTACCATTTGTACACTGGGTATAGCCAATTGCTTTAGGCTGCCATTAGCTGCAAAGCTGGGGACATTGATTTTTCTTTCTTTCCTCCTACTCTCTCTGCCGTCTTTCTTTCATGATGGAAGAAGGCACCACAGCAGCTCACACCATGCTTGTTAAATTACCATCGCTACAAAATATAGAATCTTGTCCAAGTCCATAACTTTCTTTAGTAATTCATTTGCAACACACAAATATGATGAGTTATTCTGTGTCCTCATAGCACCCCAGGAACAACTGATGGTGGTACTTCCAAGTGACCAAGAGGATACGGAGATCCCATCTACATCTAAGGTGAGGTTACTATTCTTTGTCTAAGATAGCAATGCTGCTCTTTTGGTCTCTTTCTTTTCAGTCAATTTCAGATGAGGATGCCTAATCATGTACATATTAGATGAGATCTGCAATTTCCTTGGGTTGAGAAACATCAAGTGGGAACCTCTTCTAACAGATTCAACATTGAAGAGATCATCCACAAAGGGGAGCAGCAGTTTACAAAGTTGTCTTTTTCTCATCTACATTTTTTTTTCACCTTGGATTGAGAATTTGCAATCACAACCCAAATTGAATTTCACAGATGCATGTCTCAGAAAAGCTCATGCCTCTCCTGAAGTGTCTGCTATACTTGCTTATCAGGTTTTGCTTAAGCACTATTTCACATCTGATATACTAATGATACCAAACAAGCAAGAGTCCTTTGCAAGCAGACAAAACATGATCTAATCCTCATAGGCTTTTCTCTAATTGCAGGTGGCCCCAGGAACAAGTCATATTGGTAGGTATCTAGAATTACTGAATTGAGGAGAAATCTGGATAAGATAAGCAGGGCATTGATACTAGGGTTTGCCTGTAGAGCCATGGTGGTTCCAGTTACTGGTGGGGGTGAAGATTGGTGGTATGGTTAAACATGAATTTCTCATGTTAAGGACTATCATCATTCTCTATTGTCCTGTAAGAAGATGTATTACATTTAGGTGGCAGGGATTTATGTGTACAATGGTTAGGGCTTGTGTATAACTGAACCTATGTGGAGGGATCACAAAGGTGTGAGTGTGAGGGCATTACTGTATGTTTCCCTAAGAGAAGCATCCAACATACACAGGACAATTGTCATTGAAACTTTCTAAAAAATCATCCCATCACCACTGCACATTTTGCATATATTAACCTGTAAAATCCTCACCAGAATCATTCCCAGAATTAGGTACACTCTCCCCATGCCTTACATGAAGACTCTGAGGGGCATTGCTTAATGACCCAAGACTTCAAATTCCTAAGTGGTAGAGTCAAAATTGGATGCAGGCATATAGCCCCTATACTAATACTCTGAACTACTGAATATTACTTATATCACAGGCATGGCTCATTAGTGACAATGAAAGAATTTCCAGCTTCTGCATGTATGCATGTATCCTAGACAGTTCTTAAACACTGCACTTATATATTTGATATCCTCAGGGGTCATATATCCAGGTTTGCATTAGGTGCATTTTACCAGATATTTATTCAC
>JAQZBX010057966.1:0-17843 GCA_029593785.1 Cabassous unicinctus
CTAATAACAGTTTATCAAAATATGTGGTAAAATGGATAGAAATGCAAGGAGAAATAGGCAAATCCAATATTATAGTTGGAGACTTCAACAACCCTCTGCCAATAATAGAAAGATCCAGTAGCCAGAAAACCAACAGTTATGTAGTTGAACCTCACCATACCATCAATCAACTGGATCTAAGAGACAATTATTAAATACTTTATTCATCTACAGCAGAATACACAATCTTCTCACAATCACATGGAATATCCGCCAAGATAGATCACATCCTGGGCCATAAAACACATCTCAACAAGTTTAAAGGAATTGAAATCATACAAAACATGCCATCAGAATTCAATAGAATAAAACTATAAGTCATAGCAGAAAGAAAGCTGGACAATTCAAAATATTTTGAGATAAACTGGAGCACTTCTAAATGACACATAAATCAAAGAAGTATCAAGAGAAATTTGAAAAATATTTTGAGATATATGACAATGAAAATAAAACCTAACAAACTTTGTAGGATACAAAAAATAGTATATGGGGAGAAATGTATAAAATTGAACACACATATTAGAAAAGAAGAAAGATTAAAAAATCAATAATGTAGATTTTTGGTTGATCAAGATGGTGGTATAAGATGCTCCAAGATTCCATTCTCCCTCAGAATCTTTGAACATCTAAGAAAACCTGTCAGAGCCATTTTCCTAAGCACTCCAGAAAGCAGATAGAAGATTACAATAAGTGGGTAATTTTGAATCAAGAAATCCCAACATCAATGGAGTATGATTAGGGAATATGGAGTTAATTCTTTTTTTTTCTTTCTGCAGTGAAGAATATGGGAGTTAATTCTTAATTGGAGCTGTTTCTGGTTCGGGTATAGGAAAAGTCTTAGCAATGTGTAGTGGTTGTGGTAACAACACTGTGACTACAATGAACACTACTGCATTATATATCTGAATGTGATTAAAAGGGCAAATTTTAGATGATATATATGGTGCTAGAAAAAATTTTTTTAAAGAAGCATTAAAATGGGCTGTGAAATACAAACATGAAACTTAATATAAACTATGGACTATGGCTAATTTTATAATTATAAAATTATAAATTTATTATAATTTTAATAAAGGTACCACTCTAATGCAAAAATGTTAAAAATTAGAGTAAGTATACGGGAACTCTATTTTTTGCATGATCTTTCAGTAAACCTACAACTTCCATAATACAAAAATAGAGGTAGGGAAGTACATGTGCCTTTCTTGCTCCTCCTCTATCCCTCTCTGCCACAGAGTGGTGTTTAGTGTTCTAGCTGTGGGTTCTTGGCCTTGTTACAAATGAGCAATGTAACCTCTATTTTACTAGTGGATGGCAGTATGAAGGAATGAGCCAGGACACTCCTTTCTGGATCCCTTTCCAAGAACATGGCCTGCAGTTTAGTTTGTGGACAGCTAAATATATGTTGGAAACCATCAAACCAAACAGCCAGGAGAAAGTATTACTGACATCATGACATACAATACAGCAACCAGGAGAGCTGGAAAGTCTATCCCACAGGGAGTAGAGGAGGCATTTGGATACCTTTAAATGTGGAAATTCCCAAGTCCACAGTGCATGATTACAAGATGCAAGTTCAGAAATTACTTAGAAGACCACACACTTTCACCTCAGGCTGACCTTTTTGGTAGGATAGCTAAAACTAAAAATGAAAACCAGCCAATTTGCCAAAACTCTGACAGTGTTTTTTGCTGTGGTTTATTTGTGGGTTTTTTTTTAGCAACTGGCAGTGATGGAAATCTTTGTGATGTCACTAGCTGTATACACATTTAATGAACATATAGCAGAGGAACTAAATTCCAGAGTTAACACTTTAAAATATTAAAATGTTCAGTAGGCAGAAAAATATTACAAAACAAAGGGATAGGAAATGCTGGCTCATACAAGTGAAGAAGTTGAAACTTTAGAAAACATCAACAAAGAAGATATACCTTTGATATTCCATACAAAGGCTTAGAAAAAATGATCTTCAATATGGTCAGAAAATTAAAGTAAACACAGAGGAAGAATTAAAAGAATTATCAGAGCAATGAAAAGTGAACAAAATGACAATTAAAATAATGATAGAAATTATAAAAAAGAACTCAAGATGTACTGGATTTAAAGACCAAAATAACTGAAATTTAAAATTCCCTAGAGTTTCAAAATCCATTGGAGCTGGCAGAAGAGAGAATCAGTGAACTTAAAGATGACTGTGGTTTGAAATTAAATGTACAACAGAAAAGCATGTTCTTAAATCTAACCAATTCTATGGCTGGGTACCCCTTGTTAGTAGGCTTTTTTTGTTCATGCTACCTCACTTAAAGTGTGACCCACATTATTCAGAAATGTTTTTAATTTGTCCCATTCTTCAAAGAGGGTGAAACATATGCCTTTGGAATTGGGAATTATGTGGAATCCACCCCACAGTTCTTTGACGGTTGAGCCTGTAACCTGGAGATTGTACAGAGTGTGGCTACTACCCCATTTTTCTCAGAGAGTGGAGTCTATTACCTGTGGAATATAATCCAAAGGAATTGTATACAAAATATAGAAAAAACTGTTAATACAATTTAAACTGTTTAAAAATTGCTAAAACTTAACAGTTAGAAAGCTTTCTAAACAGAGACCACACCAAAGAAAATATACAGATGATAAAATTAGCACATGGAAAAACATTCAACATCAATATCACCAGGGATTTGCAAATTAAATCAACAACAAGATATCACTATTCATCTATTAGAATGGATTAAATCCAAAACATTGACCTCAAATTCTGTTATGTGGTATAAAAAGTACTCTCTGTCTCATAGCTGTTGATAATATAACATCATTCAGCTACTTTGGAAGACAGTTTGGCAGTTTCCTACAAAGGTATACATAGGCTTGCCATATTATCCAGCAGTGAAGCTTCTTTGTATTTACTGAAAGGTGTTAAAAAATGTATGCCTACACAAGAAACCAGCACACAAATGTTTATAGCATCTTAAGATACCTTTCTATAGGTGAATGAATATGATTGTGGCACATTCACACTATGGATTGTTATTCAGCAAAAAATAAAAAATGAGCTCTCATGTGTTGAAAAGACATATAGGAAACTTAAATACACAATGCTAAGGGAAAGAAACTAGTCAGAAAAAGGTATATACTGTTGGACATTCTCAAAAGAGAAAACTAGAAGAATAGTAAAAAGATCAGTGGATTCCCAGGCTTATGATGAGAGCTAGGGATTGAGAGGTCCACCATATGGAACTTTTAAGGTGACAAACCTATTCTGTATGATAACCTAATTGTCCATTCATGATATTGCACATTTTTCAAAATCTATAGAATTGTACAACAAAAGAAGTGAATCCTAATGTATAGTATATTATTAACTATATACTTTAGTTATAATAAATAACAATAATATTGGTTCATTAATTGTTACAAATTACTATGATGTAAGATGTTAATTATAGAGGAAATGAAACACGTGTTTACGGTAGGGGATGAGGTATTTTTAAACTATACATATTTTTTGTGCAATTTTTCCAAAATCCAAAGATGAAGTTTATTGTTAAAAAAGAAAATAAAAACATACAATTTTACCAGGAGCAAATGCCAAGTTTTTAAAATGTATAAAAAATGATGTTTTTAGGAAAGCTCTATTACCAAAATGACTTGAAAAGAATTATAAAAATTGGATAATTTAACTTATTTAAGAAACTGAATTAATAAAAAATTACATATAGGAAATATTAGGCACAAATAGGTTTATAAATATTTGCAATTGTAGCAGTTTGGCATTATTTATGAATTTCAAAAATACATATTGGATTATGTTTGTAAACTAGTCTGTTTCTTGGGCATGATTAAATTATGATTAGGGCTTTGATTAGTCCATGTCAATAGGGCATTGAGCCCCACCCTTTTGTGGGGGGGAATCAAAGATAAAAGACATGGCAAATGACAGATATGGGGTTTTGAGTTGGAGTTCTGATGTTGCAGTCTTGAGCTGGACCCCCAGGAAGTAAGCACACAGATGAGATAAGTCATGAGGAAGGAGAGTAGGCCCCAGGAAAAGAAACAAGTCATTTGCCTGATAGTTTACAGTTGGCCTGTTGAGAGACCAAGAAGCTGAACCTGGAGAGAATCAAACCCTTGGAAGAGAGGAGCCCATAAAGCCAGATCCCTCACAGAGTTGGGTGAGGGAAGTAACTTATGCTTTATGGCCTGGTAAGTGTAAGCTTCTACCCCAAATAAATACACTTAATAAAAACCAACCAATTTCTGGTATTTTGCATCAGCACCCCTTTGGCTGACTAATACAGCAATATTATCAAAAATAGATTTTTCTACTTGTGGCAGTTTGAGATTATTTCACTAATCCAAAAAAGAGAAAGATTATGTTTGTAAACTACCTATTCCTCTGGGTATCATGGCCTTTGATTGTATTGACTTCAGTTGAAGGGCCTTTGATTAGATTACTTGATAAGATTGATTTGCAACTTTCAATTGGACTGTCAGTAAGTAGTGACTCAGGTTGAGTCCCCATCCCCTTGCTGGGTCTGATAAAAAAGGATTAGCAGTGAGAGACAGAGAAAACAGGGAACTGCCATGTGTGATCCTGCTGTGTAAGAGAGAAGATTGCTTAAACATGAAGCCCCAAAATGCTGGGCCCACCAAGCAGCTCAAGAGGAGACCAGATTTTCTATATGCCTGATAGTTCAAAGCTGAAATTTGGAAGAGAGTGGAATAGCCAAGATTGATATAAGAGATTAAGAAAGAAATAAGCCCAATGCCAGGAGAGAGATTACTACAGCATTACTTAATCATGAGCCCAAGAACCAGGAAACAGCTCAAAATGAAAGGTTGAGCTGGCAGAGAAGGCTGTAACCTTGGCAAAAATCAGTGGCCATCTTGCTTCACCTTGAGACAACATGCCAGGATCAACAGGAGCTGAATTTTGTGAGAAAGTACCTTTTATGGTGCCTCAGTTTGGATTTTCCATGGCCTTGGACCTGCAAGCTTTTACCCCCAACAAATTCCCTTTACAAAAGTCAACAAATTTCTGGTACTTTGCACCCCTTTGGCAAACTAAGACACCACTCTTAGACAAAATCTTTCCTAGAAGGAAAGAAAGCAAAATAGCATTACTTAATATTGCCAGGTTATAGTTACAAGGAAGAAAATTAATTATTAGTCCACTTCCTTCTAAAATTGAGACTCTAAAAGTTTTAACAAAATAAGAACAAAACTATTGTTTTAATTTGATAAAGGCTGCCAATTCAATATACCAGAAATAGGTTGGCTTTTAAAATTGGAATTTATTAGGTTAAAAGCTTACAGTTCTTAGGGTTTGAAAATCTCCAAGTCAAGGCATTATACAAAGCTCTTTCCCCAAAGTCAGCTGCTGGCAATCCTGGACTCCTGCCGTATGGCAAGGCACAATGGGAGATCTAGCCGTTTCTGCCTTCTCCTTCTGGCTTACTTTCTCCCTGCCAAAAATGCATCCCTGCACAAAAAATTGCACACAAACGTTTATAGCATCTTTATTCACTATTGTCAAAATTGTAACCAGCCAAGGTATACTGAGTGATCAGGCACATGACTGAGCATAAGGGCAGCATTTGCTCATCTCTCCCCTTTCCTCTGGACCTCTTTGTTAGTTCTCTTTCAGACTGCTCCATCTGTGGCTATTCGCTCTCCTGGTTTTGATTTCAACCTTTGGAGGCTTCTCTCTGGCACTGAGTCTTTCTTCCTGTGCCTGTGGCTTATTCCTCTATTTACAAAGGACTCCAACAAAAAGATTAAGACCAACTATGGGCTAAACCCTACTGAAGCAATCTAATCAAGTAGCCCTTAGTTGATTTAATCTAATCAAAGATTCACAATAGTTTCAATTTAAGAATATAATTTTCAAAGGTCTACATAAAAGACTCAAACCAACACAACTACTCATACTTTTTTACATATATTTATATATATATATATATATAAATTAATCCTCCAATATTGTGCTAATTTTATGCTAGGGTTTCTTGGTTTATTATTTAGACCACTGATATATTTTATCTACAAAATCAGAAATTTAAATGTGAAAAATCAATTATTTCATTAATCAGAAATATGTGGTGAACTTATGTATTTTCACAGCAAAATTCTTCCTATATTAAAGAATACAGTAGGTTTTGTTTACTGCTAAAAATAGTCTTTATTTAAAACCTCATATAAAACATGATCTGAATGTAAATGAAACATTCTTTCATAATTTTTTTTAATTTTTAAAGAAGCTTTAGATTACATAAATGTTACATAAAACATATAGGTGATTCACATATGTTCTACGTCCTCCCTTTCCCACATTTTCCCCCATTAACATCTTTCATTAGTGTGGTATACTTGTTACAATTGATGAACACATATTGAAGCATTACTACTAACCATGGACTATAGTTTACCTTATAGTTTATACTGCCCCAAACAATTTTATAGATTATGTCAAAATGTGTAATGGCCTCTATCCATCATTGCAATGTCATGCAGGACAATTCCAATGTCTGTAAAATGTCCCCATGTTATACTTTTTCTTCCCTTTCTCTCCCCTCAGAACCTCTAGTGGTTACTGCCTTCATATCAATGATAAAAGTTTTCTTTTGCTAGAATAATAATGTCTATAATAGAATAATAAGTATATTTGTCCTTTGATCATTACCGAATCTTGAGGATTTGAGGGTAGTGATGCCCACCAGGAGAAGGTGCACCTGGGGCAGGCTTCTATGGAATATATATGTGAATTCATCTTGTCAGAGTGTGTATTTCAGTGGGTGGAAACTCACACAATAAACAAGAAATTATTAAACTCACATCTGGGGACTTCTGCTTTGTTCTCAGTTAGGGGGACAAGAATCCCTCAAGAATATAAACAGTAGCTAATAAAATAAAACAGACCAATATGTCAAGCCCTGAATATTATTGCAAGTAACTATGAATCTTATTCATCAAAAATTGAAACTTAATGGTTACCATAGGTTCTGAGGGGCAAAGGAGGGAAGAATAGAATAGATAGAACATAAGGCATTTTTAGGACATTAGAATTATCCTGCATGGTCTTGTAATAATGGATAGAGGCCATTTTAAATTTTGTCACAACCTATAATAGTGTATAGTACAAAATGAATCCAAAATGTAAACCATTTCCCATAGTTAGTAGAAATGCATCAATATTTGTACACTAATTGTAACAAACATATCATCCATATGCAAACTATTATTAATAGGAGAGTATGGAAGAGGGGAAAGGCATTGGATATATAGGAAACCCCTATATTTTATATATGGCTTTTCTGTAACATAAAGTTTATTAAAGATAAATGAAGAAAAATACACTGGGAAATATATTAAGAAATTGTCACTGTACATACAAGATAACATATTTTACAGTGCTGAAAGAGTTTAAAAATTTATTTCATTTTTTTATTTTATAATTTTGTGTTTTATTTGTTATTTTAAAAGCTATTATTATTTCATTTTCTTATTAATTTTATTTGGGTATTTTGTTGGCTTCATTTTGGGAGAGATTTGGATCACAGAAGGATCACAACTGTGGCAGGGGAGGATCACTGTTGCATAGTCTTGGTGATGGGGGGAATGTGTGGAGAAGGGTGCACCTGTGGCATAACTCTAAGGCATATGAATATGTTCAAGTGTTCATGAGTTATGGTCTTGGTGGGTGGAGACACACACAATTACTGAAAGAATATTTTATTCCCATCCTGGAGAATCCTGCTACATCCTCTAGTAGAACAGCAGGTATCGCTTAAGTACATGGGCTGTGCCTAGTGAAGGAAGACAGTCCATTATGCCAGGCCCTTGATTTGATGATTGTTCTTATGATTGTTTCCTTGTGAAATTGAAATTTAGCCTAATATATTATATTGCCTGAGTTACCTCCTGAAAGCCTCCTTGTTGCTCAAAGGTGACCACTCTCTAATCAAAACTCAGCATGTAAACACAGTACCTTCCTCCCAGCATGGGACATGACTCCCAGGGATGAACCTTCCTGGCACCAAGGATTATTACCAAATTCCAACTAGCAATGCATCTGGAAAAAATCATTGACCAAAAGGGGGAAATATTAAATACAAATGAAAGTCTCTTGAAAAAAAAAAAAGACAAAGATGTTGTCACCATATTATAGTGCAGGTCTTAACCAGCACAATTAGATAATAAAAATTGATAAAAAGAAATGGATAAGAGGTAATACTGCTCATCTTATTTGCAGATGGAATGTTCTTTTATGCATAAAACCCAAAGGATCTATATATATTAAGAGAAATAATGTTAAATAGAGGAACATAATGACTAACAATAAGATTCATGTACACAAATTATTACATGTCTATGTGCCAGCAGCAAACAACCAAAAATGTAATTTAAGCAGAAAGACACAATTTACACTAGTATTTGAATATTGAGGACTTCAAACTTTTCTAGAATTTTCTGTGTAGTATTCTATTGCTAAATTATTTCTCAAAGTCACTGTGCTATTTTACAAAGCCATCAGCAGTGAATGACAATACCAGTTGTTTTACAACCTCACTAACACTTGGAATCATTAGGCTTTTTAAATTTAGATATTCTAATATGTGTGTAGTGGCATGACATTGAGGTTTTAATTTATATTTCCTTAATGACTTATAAATGCTGAGCATCTTTTCATGTTCTTACATATGATCTGTATATCTTTGGTGAAGTGCCTGTTCAAATATTTTGGCTTATTTCTTTCTGCCTGTGGCTATTTTCTTTTCTTTTTAAAATTACCTTTGTTTGTTTCAAAGAAGTTCTTAATTTTGAAACCATCTAATTTATTTCATTTGCAAATTATATTGTTTGATTCATAGCTAAGAAGTCATTGCCTGATCCAATGTCAGAAATATTTTCTCCTATCTACTCTTCTAGAAGTTTTATATTTTTGTATGTAGTGTAACATGATTTATTATTTTGCTATTGTCTTTCATCAATAGTGAAAAGTCTGAGTGTTTCTCAGACTTCCCTTGTTATTCATGATCTTGACAGTATTAATGAAGAAAGGACAAAGCTTTTGGATGTTATCAATTGTCCAGGGATTTCTGGAAGTTTTATAAAGATTAGAGTAGCGTTATGATTTTGGGAAAGAAGATCACAAGGGGAAAGTCACACTACATAAAATCATGTCAATGATATGGCAGTCAATCTGACTAACCACTGTTGATGTTAACCTTGATGACTTGGCTTAGGAAAGTATGTCAGGTTTCTCCACTACAATGTTACTTCCCCCACCCCTATTTTCCATACTGTACTCTTTGGAAGGAAGCCATCATGTTCATTCCACTCCATAAAATGGAGAGTTATGCTCTATCTCCTTGAGAGTGTTTCATCTATATAAATCATTTAGAATTGTTCCATATGAGAGATTTTTCTATTCTCCTGCATGTATTTATTTTTTAATAAATCATTTGTTTATATCAGTATAGACTCATGGATATTAATTTTATAATTTGGATTAAAGTCCAAAACTGTGTTATTTATTTCATTGCTCAGATTTTTTCAGCTTAGGCCATTGAGAGCTATCAGTTGGCTTCCATGTACCTTGGCTATATCTTCATCACTGTTTATGTGTGCATAGGTGTTGTAGTCATTGTTCTTTTGGTTTATTTTGTGATTTTTTTTTACTTCTTTTTCAGTTCTTCTTTACATTCTGGCAGTATAATATGCTTCTGTTCATCTGTTACATTCGTTGTCACAGAAATAGAGTCATGCAAATCTCCCCAGAGTCCTGTTTCTTTTTATTGGACAACAGCTTTAGAAATCTTTATGTGTGCACTGGATGACCATGTATTTTAGGGCCCAATTAATAACTTCAATTGCAAAAAAATAGTCCACCTATTATCCCATAATCTAAGAAAACAAGTTGAAAGACAAATGTCTTTCTCACATATGGCTCATGTTTCTTAAAAGGGAGAGAAATTATACATTAAAGAATGATCTTCTCCAGGCCCAGATATTTTACAACATTCATGTTAAATCTTCTTCAAGTGAAGGCAAAAAAGAAGAATTTCCCAGTTAAAATCTTGTGTGATGGATTTCAGAAACTGTGGGATGAAGCTGGAAACAACTTAACTTGCCTTATAGCAGGCTAGTGAGAACTTATGCCTCTTTGTGAGATCAAAGAGATACTGTTTACAGAATCAACAGACAGCATTTTAGAAGCACTTTATCTTCTTATTTGTGTAAGTGGCTTCCAGATTACCTTGGGAATAAAAGAAGGCAACTGAACATTTTAACATCTGCACAAAAGCTGGTAAACATTTTATTTGGGAATAACTTATTTGAATTTATTAATACTCATAGAAATTAAATCTGTTCAATTCCATATTAAGTGTCTAATACCAAAAATGTACTGTGGAAAGAGAAAGTGCAGGCACTTTTCTAGGACTGATTTACAATATAAAGTGAGATGTTATAAATAAAAGATGTGCATGTCAGTTCTTGATGAGTATGGGCACTGTAAGTTAAAGCTATTAGTAATAGTGAGAAGGAAAAGCACATAGAAATAATATGTTTGGTTGTTCAAGGAAGTACTGCATGCATGTAATGATTTTGTCAAGTTTGCAAGCTTCCTATCTCCTCAACGGAAAGTAAGTATAAATAGCTTGGGACATTGTAGTATTATACCTGTGAGAGATCCTCTTCAATCTTTTCATTCATTCTGAAATTGAACAAACAGACAGATATCTATGTCCTTATATTGTTTTGTTCTGATGTGTGTCATTCTTATGGCATGTCATTCTACTGTATATAAATTACATGAATAATATACATGTGTGCATGTCTGTTTATCTATATTTATTTATCTATATAAATACTTAGATGTTAGAAACTGAAAGCAATTTTTCATTTCTTTTTGCTGATGAAGTTTGACAAAATATATATTTGGAAAATTTCCACAAATGCAAGTGAAACTATAGTTAATGACAATGTGGTGGTGTATGATGTAAAGAGCATTGACTTCCAGAAATACCTTTATCTGACTCACTATCTTTCTCAAGCTCCTGAATACTAATATTGCCCTAAGAATATTGCTATTCTTCCTTCCTATGTCAGAAAAGAATTTTGAGGTATCAGTGATATACAAAAGAATATATGTAATCAGATAATTTCCTAGGATATGATTGTAAAAACCTTTATTTTTTTTAATGCAGTGCATGATTATGATGAATTTTCAAATATCACCAAAGGGAACATCTCAAAAATTATGGCCTCCTCTCCTCTCTGATGCCTAGAATGTAGTTTGCCTCCCCAGAGACTACAGTTATGATACCTTTCCTTGTCACTCTTCTAAACACAAGGCACTTATATTAAGTGCATGTGCAATATATAATATCCTGCTTTTAAAATTTTACAATTCTAAACATATAGATCTGTCCTCAGATTTTTCACTTTACACATATTTTAGAGACCATTGCCTATGTATCTGCTTCATTTTTATTAATGGTTGCATCAAATTATCATCTCTGATTTATTCAATCCCCTTCTGATGATATTTAACTTATTTCCCATCTTTTTGTTCCATGGAAAGGGCCTAAATTATTGTTTATATACATTTGAGTAAGTGTATCTGTAGGAAATGGACCAGTGGCCTGATTCCTATGTGCAGGTGAAACATTACAGGTATTGAAAAATCATGCCTAAGAGACTGCAGGCACTTAAACTTCTACTAAAATATATAAGGTTGATGGTTTCCCACATCTTTGCCAACACTACATGTTAACAAACATTCATCAAAAGATCATTTTTTAAAATATATCTAAATGTAATTATATCAATGTATTTAATTTTGATTGAAATTGATTATCTTTCATATGTTTAATCCTTTGAGAAAGAGAAGGGTCTTTAAATTGGTTCTTTTGCCTATTAATCATTTGTGCTATCATTTTTTAATATTAAATTGTGATATCTATTTATATGTGAAAAAATAGGATTTTGTCTTGAAATATTTTACTAGTTTGATACTTCTTTTGCTTTTGATACGGTATTATAAACATAAAACAGTTTTTTCAGTGTCTGGTATATACCTATATATTTTTTAAAAAGCTCACTTTTTCTTTCTTTCTCATCCTTGAAGTAGGAGTATGGGTCATTCAAGAATATTAATGACAAAAACTCTATTTAAATGCTTCAGCTATATCACTTAGAGTTTCCTGAGCTCCCTTTCTAAATACCTTGTGCTTAAGCTGCAACCTGAAATTTGAAAGAATATTCTTATTAAGGGCAAATATTCCCCATCTCCTTTTCCTTGACTATAGATATTCTCAATGTATCCGTGTGTCTTAGAAATCTTGATAAGAGTATAAAAAAAATAATGAAGGGGAAGAATATAATTGTGGACAACATGGTCTGATAAAAAGTACAAAGTTGAATGAGAGGTTGAATTTAGAACCTGAAACAACTAGAAAGATTTGAGAGGTGAAATAAAGGAAATATACTTAGTCACTGCAACAGATAAAATATGAGTATGCTGGACCAGGATGACAGGTTGTTGGCTTCTATTAATTACGTTATTTGTTTCTCATTATTACCAACAATTGTTTGATAAGCTGAAATCTTAAGTTTATTATCTGCCTATGCATATCTGTGTATTTGTGTGTGTGTGTGCATGCATGTAAATTTTGTTAAGGAAGATGCTTTCAAATATTTATACACTCAGTCATTGAAAGTTCAGAATATTGATAAAAGAGTCTTTTTGACTGGATAACCAGGTTCAAGAAATGTGAAAGCTCATTGAAGTAAACTATACATAGGTGTTCCCTATTTTTGTAACACGCTATTCCTAATATTGAAAGCTCCTGCTGAAAACTAAAGAAAGACATTCAGATCAGGAAATTATGTACTTGTGCCAAATTCACAAAATTAAAGTTTATTATGACCAAAAATCATTTAATTTTTCATTATTTTCCTAGTGGGCCATCCTATGCAATCAGGTAAATTAGTTAGAATAAGTACTAGGAATTGCACTTCATTAAAAAAAATTCAATACACAGAGTGTTGATGACCCTTTATAAGGGGAAATTCCATGATTAAACATATATTCAGCTCCAAATGTGTTCACTTTATAAAATTACTTCTTTTCTTCTTGCATATGAACTATTTCTAACCTGTTCTTTCCCCAAATAGACTGAAACAATGCAGCAAAATAACAGTGTAACTAAATTCATACTACTGGATTGACAGTGGACACCAGAAAATGGTGTTTGTAATATACTTTACTTTCTATGTGGAAACTGTGATGGGGAATTTGCTCATTATTTTGACCATCAAGTTCAACTGAACACTTGGAAGCCCCATATACTTCTTCCTATTTTTCTTGTCTTTTGCTGATGTCTATTTTTCAACTTTGACAGACCCTCAGCTAATTGTGGATGCTCTCTTTGCAAAAAAAAATCATATCCTACAATGAGCACATGACTCAAGTCTTTGCACTACATATATTTGGCTGCATGGAGATCTTTGTCCTCATACTCATGGCTGTTGATCCATATGTAGCCATCTCTAAGCTCTTATGTTACACAAACCTCATGAGATAGCAGGTGTGTGCCATCTTGATTTTTCTTGCTTGGATAAGGTCTTTCATACATTTTACAGCTCAGATTGCCCTGGCCTTGAGATTGCCTTACTGTGGACCCAATTTTATGATCATTATTTGATGCAATTTACAGCCGTTTTTAAAACTTGTCTGCATGGACACTTATGTGACCAATCTACTGCTGGTGTCTAATAGTGGGGCCATTTGCTCAAGTAGTTTCATGCTTCTGATAATCTCATACATTGTAATTTTACATTGTCTGTGAAATCACAGTGCAGAAGGGAGGGAAAAAAGCCTTCTCAGCTTGTCCTTTTAACATCATCATAGTCGTCTTACTCTTTGGCCCATGTACATTCATGTAAATTTGTCCACCAACTACTTTCCCCATTGACAAGATGGTACCAGTATTTTATACTATTGGAACACCCTTTCTCAACCCACCCATCTACACACTCAATAATGCAGAAGTGAAAAATGCCATATAAAATTTATGGAGTATTAAAATTGCCTCAGATATCAAAGGATGACTTGAGGTTCCAATTACTTACTCAATATATACATCAAATATGATAGTATCTTGTTATTGTGGGAAGACCATGCAATCATATGTAAGGTCATGGGTTGATATTTTTTCTAGTTCACAGACAAGTTAAATGTCCATTTTTTTTTTGTATCAGAGAAAGATGAGTGTCACATTAATTCGAATAATTGTGGCTCAAGAGTCCTTCCTCTCTATAATTTTTTTGCCTCTCAAGTCATATATATCTAGGGTATAAGCCTGACTCTTATATTGAATGCATCTGAATTCCTTACTTTTTTTTCTATGCAATGACCTCACCCTGGTGGCTTTCCTGACATCAATGTAATTTGTTGTTTTCCTGAGAGCTCCTTTTTGCCATTGCTGACCATAAGCTTTATTTCCTAACTCTGAATCTGCACTCTGATATATTAAGAATGATCTTTACTCAATAAGAGCATTTCAAGAATGTTAGTATCTAAAAATAAATTAAATAAATCCTTTTCATCTATAACACATTTGCAGTTAGATATCCACTTCCTCTTAAATGCCTGTAGAGCACAGTGTACAAAGATGACCTATTCAGTTTTATCACTAGTTTGTCTTCTATGTATTTGAATCAGATATTTTAAAAAATCTCCTTATGTTATAAAATCTACTTATATTATAAACCATTTTTTCTTACTTGATGCTTGTGTTAAGGTAACCAGAAAATAATTTATGGGATGCTTTCAATATACTACTATAATAAGCCTTGAGATATTCACTATGATAGGTGTATAAGAGCTGAAACAATAGAATGCTGAAACTTCAAATGTTTGGAAAGTAAAAACATGTTAATCATCAAGAATAAATATAATATAAAAATACATCAGAGAAATAATATATTTTAGGAGAATGAAACACAGAAAGGAAGAAACTTGTTTGAAGCCAATTAATGGTATGACATTATTTAATTTAAAGATGTGTTGATGAAATGAATGAAATTACAATAGAAATTTTAAAAATGCCTTTTTCATTTGTCTCCAATGTCAAGAAGAAGCTACTTCTTCTCTTTAGTTGAGCTGTCCTAAGACAGGAATTGCATAGATTCCCAGTTAGAATTGTTAAAGGTAATTTGGTCAATTAAAGGGCAGACCAGATTAGTAGCAGCACATTGGTTTTATCTGTCATAGGTTATATCATGAGATTTCATATTCATTGGTTTAAGTGTAATAAAGAATAATACATCTTTATTAATCATTACAAGTTTGAGTTAATTTCTAATGAGGCTTCTAATTCTTTAATTGCACAAAACTTAACAATAACAACATGTCCTTTGTGAAAAATAATGTAATAATAAACTCAGTAAAATGCCACTAGTTTTCTGTGTTCTCACTTTTTTTGGTTCCTGTGAGATTGAGAAGTGCAGTGTCTACACTAGAGTCACACATGAGGAAGGAGCTGTATTTAATAGACATTGGAAATGTATAAACACATCATAAACTTATCAAATCTACCCTTCTATAGCAACAACACATGCATACATATATTATACAGCTTTTCATGGTCATTTGCATTCCAGATGAATAAATGAAAGTAGGAAATAGCAATAAAATAAATAAATTAAAATGTAAATTAAAAATACAGATAGCATTACAGGATAAGTAGAACCAATACGGGGGAAGAAAACTTGGAAGTTTTGCATGTTCCAAAGTACTTATAGTGAAATTAAACCTGGGAAAATTAAGTAATTTTTACAGAAAATTCTGGGACAGTATATCCATCCAATGGACAATTTTTAACTGACCACTACCTCCCAAAATGATTTATCTAAAAGAGAAACTATAAATTGTAATTATCCTTTCATTTTAGGAAAAAATAGAGTTTCTAATATGTGTTCAATTCCTTTTGTTCTTATTATACTATCAATAAAGATGCAGGATCACCTCTACATTATTCCATGCAAAAATGCATACCCTGAATTTGATCATAAGGAAATAAGGCACAGACCCAAATTCAGGGTTAATCTGCAAAGGAACTGGCCTATATGCTTCAGAATTATTAAAGCCATTAAAGACAAAAATTGACTAGGAACTATACAAGAATAAAGGAGGCAAAAGAGAAATGATAACAAACTGCAATATGTGATCTTGGATTTGATACTTAATTCAAGAAACAAAGCTAAACAGGGCATCTTTGTGACTATTCATGAAATTTGAATTTGGACTGAGTTAGATAATATTACATCAATATAAAGTTCTCCTGAGTTTTTAAAATATAATTTTACTGTGATTATGCAAGAAAATGATTCTTAGAAAAAATACCTGGGAACATTTATGGGTAAAAGGGGACAATGCCACCAATTTACCCTCAAAATGTTTAAGCAAAAAGTGCATGTATAATTATAAATGGAAAGAAAAAAGGGAGGGAGGGGAGAGAGGGAAGGAGGGAGGGAGAGAGAGAGGAATAAAAAGAAAAAAGTGGAACAGTGTGTAGACTATCGCTGAATCTGGGTATAGTGTTGTACAGAAGTTCCTTGTAATATCCTTGCAATGGTTATGTAAGAATGAAGTTATGTCAAAATAAAAAGTTCTAAAATGATGGTAAGTGCTTTAGTTTCTTGGCTGCAAAGTCAAAAACCATTTAATGGGTTGTTTTAGACAACAGGAATGTATTGGCTCACAGTTGAGGCCAGGAGAAGTTCACAATCAAGGTGACATCAAGGTGATACTTTCTCCCTGGATGCTGTGGCATTCTGGGCCTGACTGCTGGGATCCTTGGTCCTTGGTTTCTATGTCACATGGCAACACACATGACCACCTCTTCTTGCTGCTACTTTTTCTTTCTTTTTCCTTTGACTTCCAGACTCCTGCTGCTCCCTTTCTCTTTCTGTCTTTGTAAACTTCCCTATAGAGCCTCATCAATAGTTCCTATTTACAAAGAAATATATTAAGTTGAAGAACATGTTTTTCTGGGTTACATAACTCCATTTTATCACAGTAAATATATTAGCTATAAGAACTTATATTAAAAATTATGTTCACCGAACATACTCAGTTTCTCATTTACCAGTTTGAAAATATGTAATTTTAAATTTTATAAAACTTCATCATATAGCATGAAGTAAAGGTTTTTATAGTCATCTATTGATACCCTCAAATCCCCTACAATTTACACTAATGTCTTATACAAATATTATTAATTAGGCACAGAATATTTCCTATATGAAAAAATACTTTTTAACTGAGAAATATTATTTTAAACCTACAAGCATTCATTAGAATGATACAAAGGATGAGAAATTTTCATAAAAAGGCTTGAGCTACATTCCACAATATAGACTTTAATTCTTTTAAATGTATATATCTAAACAGAATACTTTCTCTTTTACTTTTCTTTTTTTTCATTTTTATACATACCACCTTCATGGAAATTTTCATATCAATATATACAGAAGTTATCAGTTTTGTAAATGGTCTCCAAGAACACCAAAAATATTGTTTGGGTTTTAATATGAATAAATCTTATCTAGATTTATTTTGGGTTCTGGAAGATGTAATTGTATACCTGATACTTTGAAATTTCCTGACAGGGCATCTTCCTTTCTAGTAAGACTCAATATTGTTAGACAATACATATTTTCCACCTATGCATTTGGCAAGTGACTGTCTTTTTCTATACTTGAGAAGATTATTCTCATCTGATATCCCTCCC
>JAQZBX010057967.1:0-17832 GCA_029593785.1 Cabassous unicinctus
AGTCAAGTGATTTTTGACAAGGCCCAAGCCCACCCAGCTGGGCCAGAAGAACCCATTCAACAAATGGTGCTGGGAGAACTGGGTATTCACAGCTTAAAGAAAGGAGGAGGATCCCTATCTCACGGCTTATACAGAAATTAACTCAAAAAGGATCAAGGACCTAAACATAAAAGCTAGGACCATAAAACTACTAGAAGAAAATGTAAGGAAACATTTTCAAGTTCTTGTGGTAGGTGGTGGTTTCTTAAACCTTATACCCAAAGCACGAGCAACAAAATAACAAAATAGATAAATGGGTCCTCTTCAAAATCAAACACTTTTGTGCTTCAAATGACTTTGTTAAGAAGGTGAAAAGGCAGTCTACTCATAAGGAGGAAATTTTTGGAAACCACATATAAGGGTTTGACCTACATATTATATAAAGATATAATACAACTCAACATTAAAAAGACAAACAATCCAACTAAAAAATAGGCAAAAGACTTGGACAGAAATTTTTCCAAAGAAGAAATACGAAAGGCCAAAAAGCACATGAAAAGATGCTCAATATCACTAGCTATTACGGAAATACAGATCAAAACCACAATGAGATATCATTTCACACCTTACACAATGGCCATTATTAAAAAGGTAGAAAACTAGATGTGCTGGAGAAGATGTGGAGAAATGGCAACATTCCCTCACTGTTGGTGGGAAAATAAAATGGTGCAGCCTCTGTGGAGGACAGTTTGGCAGTTCCTCAGTAAGCTAAATAAAGAACTGCCATATGATCCGGCAATCCTGCTACTAGGAATATATTCAGAAGAACTGAAAGTAAGGATGCAAACAGACATTTGCACACTAATGTTCATAGCAGCATTATTCACAATTGCTAAAACATGGAAATAACTCAAGTGTCCATTAATGGATGAACAAAATGTGGTATATATACATATGATGGAATACTATTCAGCTGTAAGAAGAAATGAACTTGGGATGCAAATGACAACACAGATGAACCTTGAGGACATGATGTTGAGTGAATTAAGCCAGACACAAAAGGACAAATATTGTATGGTCTCACTAATATGAACTAAATATGATGAGTAAACTCATAGAGTTACACTTTGGATGAATTGTACAAGGCAGAGGACCTTATAACCCAGCAAACTCCATGGTGAATGATGGACTATGGTTAACAGTACAAATAGGAGAACGTTCTCTCATGAACTATAACAAATATACAATACTAATACATGGTGTAAATAATAGGATGGTCTGTGGGGAAAATACACCAAATATAAGCTATGGACTATAGATAGCAGTAATATTATGGCAATCTTCTTTCGTCATTTGTAACAAATGTGTCACAACAATGCAAGGTATATGGGGAATCCTGTATGGTATGCACGATGGTTTTAAATCACAACTTCTCAAATTAAAAAATATTTTTTTTATATTTTAGAAATTTTTTAAAAAGTCATTTTGATCAGTTCTTTGCCTGTGCACCACCCTCCTCGAGCATGGTTGTGCTTACTTGCAATAGAGTTGGGTTCATTTATATTTGCATTGGTTTTAGAGATTTTCACCCTCATCCTTTTATTTAATTTTACTTTTTAATATGTAGAACAATAACATGCTTCTACAAGTCAAAACTATACAATTAATATACATTCAGAGAATGACCACTTTCCCCTACTCCCTTCCCCTGCCCTCCTCCTGTAGGCAATTAATTTCAAAGCTTACTGGTTTATGCTTTGGTTTCTTTTTTGCAAAGCAGGGAAAAAAATTTTTTTTAAAATTTACCCTTCCTTTTTTATACAAAAGTAACATATTTTTACTTTTTTGTACTCTTGCTTTTTTTTCATTTATAAAAAGTTCATAATCTCATAGTTGTGCATTCATCACTTCAATTATTATTAAAGCATTTTCATTATTCTAATAATAATAATTAAAAAAAAAAAATAAGTTCATAGAAATCATGCTCATTTTTCCCCACGGAATTTTACTATCAAGTCAACTATTTATCAACATAATACTATGAAAGCGACTTAAAAATCTAAAGCTTGGTATGGTCTTACATTATAAACTCAATTTTAAAAAAACACCCTAAATGTACTGAATTTTAAATATGAAAGAAGGCAGAGATTCTAGTCCAAATTATTGATTTTCCTAGATGAAGGGAACTGAGATTTAAAAGTAAGTCTCAAAGCCACCAAGTGCTTATATGTATAAGCAGCAAATATTAAATGTTCGGTACTGTCTTAGTTTCCTGGCTGTTAAAACAAATACCGTACAATGGGTTGGCTTAAACAATGGGAATTTATTTGCTCATGGTTTTAAGGCTAGGAGATGTCTGAAATCAAGGCTTCAGCAAAGTGATGCATTCTCCCCAAAGACTGTGGCATGCTGGGGCTGGCTGTGAGCAATCCTTAGCCCTTGTGTCACATGGCAATGCATATGGCAATGTCTTCTTTGTCTCCCAGGTTCATTTGGCTTTCAGTGTCTTATTTCTCCCATGCCTTCTCCAGTTCAATTTCCTTCACTTATAAAGACTTCAGCCATATTGGATTAAGGTCCACCCTTATTCAGTTTGGGCACACCTTAACTAGCAACATCTTCAAAAGTCCTATTTATTTACAAATGGGTTCACACTCTAAGGGGTTGCAAAATGAACATATATTTCGGGGGGAATATGATTCAATCTCCAACAGACACTATGCTAAATACCAGGTGAATTTTTTAAAAATCTTTCTGTCTTCAAGAAATTCATGTGAATAAATATGAATTTGGTGCCATATCCAGTGACAGGCACATATATAATTTATAAAAATAATACAAAGGGGAGGCAATTAAGTGTTAATTTTAGGAGATTCTGGGGATTGAAAACAGGACCTTGTACATGGGAAGCAAGCACTAAACCACTGAGCTACATCTGCTCCCCAATGAGAGATTGGGTTTGTTTGTTTGTTTTCAGGAAGTACCAAGGACCTTGTACATGGGAAGCAGGCACTCAACCACTTGAGCTACATCTGCTCCCCTAAGTGTTTTGTTTTATTGGTTTGATTGCAGGTTTTGTTAATATATTTATTGGGTACGTAGTATGAAAAAACAGGATACAGAATTTTCATGAAACCATAAGGAGTTGGAATGTCTGGGACACAGAGCATTTCTGGGAAAATGAAAAAAGATGACACTGGAAAGGATAAGCAGGGGTCAGACTCCAAGAGAGGGGACTTTATTTTAAATGTGATGGTAAGACATCAATTGCTTTATTCTGGCTTTGGTATTAAATGTCCTAGTGTTATGTATGAATTTGATTCAGCAGCTAAAGTAGTATATCTCTGAACTTTACTTACTGAATTTCAGTATCCTTACAGGTTTTGTTGTTATGATCAAAGCAAAAAGAAAACGCTGCATAGAAATAACAAACTTCATCAACTATTGATATTCAAATCATATACCTCTTAATAAACAGCATCTTATGCTTATTAGCCCTGCTAATCTATGTACAGAAGAAAATTGTTCATTTCAGGTACTGGATTTGAAAATAAGTGCTTACGTGTAACAGAACTAATGACATATTTTAACAATGTATTATGAAAAGCTAAATTATATTATACATCACTGTAACTATGTAGAAAATATAGACTTACGTACAATCAAACAGCTCCACCCCTGGCACGAGGGGAAGCAGGGCAGACTGAAAATCACAGTGCTGGTAGGGACCAGCTTCTTTCCATCCAGATCAGACTGCAGCTATAGCATAACCCCCAGCCCCACCTCCAGCAGGAGGAAGCTGGGGGGACCTGCGCTAGCTCCTCTGGGAAAATACAGGCCATGCTGCAGAGGCCTGTGATCATCCTATTCTGGTGGCACGAGCACCTCAGGAGCTTTTCTGTGGCTGAAATTGGAAGTTCCATTTCCCCAAAACGGGAAGAAGAGATGGTTGGCCAACGACTTCAGCTGATTAGTCAATTCGACTGGCTAAAGTATAACCTTAAGAGCAGCTAAAGTTTGAACCTGTCCAAGTCGGAAACAGGCCAGTGGCCGCCATTTTGACTGCCCACAGCAGGAGGGGAAGCCAGGCTGAATGAAATCACAGTGACTGTAGAGACCAGCTTCTTTCACCCAGACTGGCCTGCAGCCCTAGCCTAGGCTTCAGCCCCACCTCTAGCAGGGAGGAAGCTGGTGAGCCTTGCGGGGTAACTGCAGGTACATTCAACTGGCACAGACTGAATAGTTGGTAGTCAACCAGGGCAACTGCGGTCATTTTGGACCCGCATGGCATAGATTGCTGCCCATACCTGTAGCTCAATCCCTGCCTCAGAGAAGGGAGAAAGAGGCATGAAGTTTCATCAGCTCTCTGGGAAACTAAAGTCTAGACCTGCACAACTTGGATTATTACACACAGCTATAGCTCTGTCCCTATCCCTGGCAAAGGAGAAAGGTGGGGTAAAGAGGGCAGCTTGAGCCTCCACAGCTTGCAGCACCAACTACATCCTTGGCTCCTACTATACAACAAGCAAGGGACAAAAGGGCAAGAAAGCCCTAAATTAAAGAGAAACTGCACCCAGAATAAATACATCTAGTAAACCAGATGCCAAGACACCAACAAAAATTACAATCCATACCAAGAAACAGGAAGATATGGCCTAAAGGAAGAAGATAAGCCTCCACATGACATAAAGGAGTTGAGAAAACTAATAATAGATGTTCAAACAAATCTCCTTAATAAATTCAATGAGATAGCTAAAGAGATTAAGGATATTGAGAAGACACTGGATGAGCACAAAGAAGAATTTGAAAGCATACATAGGAAAATAGCAGATCTTACAGGAATGAAAGGTGTAATAAATGAAATTAAAAATACAATGGAATCATAAAATAGATTTGAGGAGGCAGAAGAGAGGATTGGTGAGCTTGAAGAAATGGCCTCTGAAAACGAACATAGAAAAGAAAAGAATGGAAAAAATTGAACAAGTTCTCAGGGAACTAAACAACAGCAAGAAGCATGCAAACACACGTGTCATGTGTGTCCCAGAAGGAGAAGAGAAGGGAAAAGGGGCAGAAGGGAATATTTGAAGAAATAATGGCTGAAAATTTCCCAACCCTATTTGAAGGACATAGATATCCGTGTCCAAGAAGCACAACATACTCCCATCTGAATAAGTCCGAATAGACCAACTCCAAGACACATACTAATCAGAATGTCAAATGCCAAAAACAAAGAGAAAATTCTGAGAGCAGCAAGAGAAAAGCAATGAATCACATATAAGGGATACCCAATAAGATTAAGTGTCAATTTCTCATGAGAAACCATAGAGAAAAGAAGACAGTGGTATGATATATTTAAGATACTGAAATACAACAACTTCCAGCCAAGAATCTTATATCTGGCAAGACTGTCTTTCAAAAATGAGGGTGAGTTTAGAATATTCACAGATAAACAGAAACTGAGAGAGTTTGTAACCAAGAGAACAGCTTTGCAGGAAATACTAAAGGGTGTGCTACAATTTGAAAATTAAAGACAGCAGAGAGAGGCTTGGAACAGAATCTAGAAATGAAGATTATATCAGTAAAAGTAACTTAAAAGTTTCGAAAGAGTGGTAAAAATGAAATATGACAGAGAAAAACCAAATATTTTTGGAATAAACTTAACCAACAATGTAAAGCACTTGTATTCAGAAAACTACAACTCACTGTTAAAAGAAATCAAAAAAGACCTAAATAATTGGAAAAACATTCCATGCTCATGGATTGGAAGACTAAATATCATTAAGATGTCAATTCTACTCAAATTGATATACAGATTCAATGCAATCCCGATAAAAATTCCACTAGCGTTTTTTAAATAAATGGAAAACACGATAATCAAATTTATTTGGAAGGGTAAGGGGTCCTGAATAGCCAGAAACATCTCAAAAAGGAAAACCGAAGTTGGAGGACTCCCATTTCCAGACTTTTAATTATATTACCTAAATACAGTGGTTAAAAACAGCATGGTACTGGCATAAAGACAGACACATGGACCAATGGAACCGAACTGATGGTTCAAAAACAGACCCTCACATCTGTGGTCAAGTGATTTTTGACAAGCCTGTCAAACCCTCCCAGCTTGCGAAGAACAATCCATTCAACAAATGGGGCTGAGAGAACTGGACAGCCATAGCCAAAAAAAGGAAGAAGGACCTCTAGCTCACACTTTATATAAAAATTAACTCAAAATGGATCAAAAACCTAAATATAAAAGAACCATAAAGCTTCTAGAAGAAAATGTAGGAAAATATATTCAAGACCTGGTGGTAGGTGGTGGATTCTTAAAGGACATAAGAGGAGGACTTAGATGGACTATTGATGTTTAATATATGTAGAAATTTTAATTAACTTTACTGTAAAAGTGTGGAAATGTATAAAGTTGATGGTAACACATTACAATGAGTAACAGCTGGTTTATAAATGGGAATGTGGCTGAAAAGGATAGTCTAGGCATGTAAATGCCAACTGAAGGAAAGCTAGAGAATAATCTAGGGACTAACACAGTAAACCCAGCGGTGGATGAGAATTGTGGTTGATGATACAGATGCAAGAGTGTCCTTTGTGAGCTGCAGCAGATGTACATCAGTATTGCAGGGGGGTGTGAATGTGGAGAAGCAGGGAAAAAATACAACTGAAGTGACCTATGGACTGTGGTTAACAGTAATTATGTAATATTCATGCATCTATGCCAAAGATGCACTATGTTGATAATGGGGGAGTATGGAAAAAGTATGCCAAATGTACACTATGGACCTGGTAACGGTCTGATGGTATTATCTCATAATCTGTAACAAATGTTCTATGTTGGTGTGGTGTGTTGATAGAGGGGTGTAGTATGGAAATTCTGCACATGTACATGATTGTTTTGTAAGTTTACAACTGTCATTAAAATATATTTTAAAATAATAATAGGGTGGGTTGGGGGAAAAATACACCAAATGTAAGATAAGGACTATAGTTAATAATAAGATTTTGACAATATTCTTTCATAATTTATAACAAATGTCTCACAACAAGGCGAGGTGTTGGTGGTGGGTTGATGTGTGGGACCCCTGTACGATGTTATGCATGTTTGCTCTGTAAGTTCACAACTTTTACTATATACTTATTGTTTGTGTATGTTCATGTATAAATGATACAGTAATAGTAGTAGTAGTAGTAGTAATAATAATAATAATAATAATAATAATAATAATAATAATAGGCTGGGTTGGGGGAAAAATAGACCAAATGTAAGATACTTTGGTTAGTAGTAATATTTTGAGGATTCTCTTTAATCATTGGTTAAAAATATTTCACAACAATGCAAGGTATAGGTGGAAGGGTGAGGTGTGAGAGCCCTGTATGATGTTATGTATATTTGTTTTGTAAGTTCACAGCTATTACTATACATTTATTGTTTATGTATGTTTATGTATGAGTGATATACTTGAATAAATTAAAAAACAAAACAAAAAGCTAAGAATTTTTATATGGCCTTGTATAAGGGGAGTTTGAATGTTAATAAACAATTTTTCCACTTTAAGAACCAGCAAAAAAAAAAAAGTTGAGTTTAAGTGAACACTGCAGAAGCACATAATACAAAAATCTAAGTTTCCTAAGGACCCGCCAAACCATCCTCCACAATGGCTGTACCATTCTACATTCCCACCAGCAGTGGATGAGGGTTCCCTTTCCTCCATATCCACAATAAACAAGAAAATATTAAACTCCCATCCTGGGGAGTCCTGCTAGGTTCTCAAATAGAGGGCCAAGAGTCTCTCGAGAACATAAGCAGTGCCTAATAAAAGACGATGGACCAATATGTAAAGTCCTCAATATTAATGCATGAAACTATGAACCTTATTCTTAAAAACTTGCAACCTGGTGGTTATCATGGGTTCCAAGGGGAAGGAAAGAAAAGAATGGATGGAGCATGGGGCATTTTAGGGCACTGGAATTGTTCTGCATGATCTTGCAATGGCAGATATAGGACATTATGCATTTTGTTAGAACTTATGAAAGTGTATAGTATAGAATGTGAATATAATGTAAACCACTGACCATGGTTAGTGGCAATGCTTCAATATTTGTTCATCAATTGTAATAAATATACTATATTCATGTAAGAAGATATTAATAGGGGAAAATGTGAGAGGGGGAGGGGGTGAAAAAATATGGGAATCCCCTATGTTTTCTATATGACTTTTCTGTTACCTAAAGCATCTTTGAAAATAAAGTAAAAAAAACAGGACACTGGGGTAACATACAGAAGAAGTTGTCACTGTACATAAAATTTAACAGCTCTTACAGGAATGAAAAACAATTTAAAAAAATTTTTAATATATTTATTTTATTTATTTATTTTATTTTTGCTTTGTTGTTGGGGAGGTTTTGGATTGCAGAAGAGTCACAACTGTGGCAGGGGAGGATGACTGGTGCGGGGTGCTGGTGGTGGAGGGATGTATAGGGAGGGGTGCACCTGGGGCATGCCTCTATGGAATATGAATGCGTTTCAAGGGGTCATGGGGTGTTATCTCGGTGGGTGGAGACCCACACAATAGCCAAAAGAATGAATTCCCATCCTGGGGAGTCCTGCTACAATCTCTAATAGAGTGACAAGATTCCATAGAGTACATGGGCCATGCCTAGAGAAGGAGGACAGACCAATATGCCAGGCCCTTGATATTGATGCTTGTACTTATGAACCTTGTTCTTGTGAAATTGAAACTTAGCTTAGTATCGTATATTACCTAAAAATTACCTCCTGAAAGCCTCCTTGTTGCTCAAATGTGACCCCTCTCTAAGCCAAACAGCATATAAACACACTACATCCCCCCCGCCCCCCGGTGTGGGACATAACATCCCAGGGATGAGCCTTCCTGGCACCGAAGGATTTTTACCAAGCGCCAACTAGTGATGCATGTGAAAAAAGACCTTGATCAAAAGGGGGAAATATTAAGTACAAATGAGTTTTTATGGCTAAGAGATTTTAAAATGAGTCAGGAGGTCATTCCAAATGATATGCTTATGCACATCTTAAGAGGATCTCACTGAATGCCGCAATGAAAAGTGCCTCATGCAGGGAGACTCCTGAGGGCATCAGAGACATCTGGACACTACAGGCAGGGTAAACACCACCAGGAATTCAGCACCATGTCAGTGGGCCTTACCTTGGAATATGATAACCTATACTCCCAATGTATCAGAGTTGGACTCATTTATAATTTTCCTACACATGGTTCTTATGCCCCTTTTATTTGAACCTATAAATTTGCACTATACCCATTAAATGTGCCCCAGAGACTTAAATCTTCCAGCTGTTCATATGGTTGAGCCCTGAATCTGAGCAGAATTACAGCCAACACCTACTCTCCAGTTCATCAAACTCACCCAGGACAACTAACAAAAGGATGATGATGGACAATGCCCATCCCCAAAAAACAGAGAGTATATACAACTGTAAGCAAGATAGTTCCACACATCTATCCATGGTATCTAAGCCCCCTTTCAATCAGAAGCAAAGTGGGCATCACCATCCCAAAATCCTCTAGAGAGTGAAATGAACAAACATAAGGGGGATTGCAACCATGGACTAGAGTAGACTTGTTATTATTCTCGTAAAGCAAGAACTTGTAACACTGATATAAAGGCAGTGGTCACCAGAGGTTCTAAGAGGAGGGAGAAGGACAAATATGTGTAACATGGGGCATTTTTAGAACACTGGAATTGTTCTGCATGACTTTGCAATGACAGATACAGGCCATTATACATTTTGTCATAACCTATAAAATTGTGCAGTGCAAAGTATAAACCATAATGTAAACTAAGGTCCACAGTTAGTAGCAATGTTTCAATATGTGTTCATCATTTACAACAAATATACCACACACATGAAAGATGTTGTTAATGGGGGAAGTGTGGGAGAGGGAGGGGCTGAGGTATATAGAAATCACCTATATTTTCAATGTAACATTTATGTAATGTAGAGCTTCTTTAAAAATAATAAAAACTTCTGAGAAAAATATGTAACAGAAAACCACCCATAACCACCCATGCATTTATCTACATCAAACATCTTTTCCTAAACCTTTAAGTTACTTTATAATACTTAATGTCCAACAGTTAGAAACAGACATGGATCCCAATCTCTTCCTGTAAAACATGAGAACACTATATCCAGAGACAAAAGAAGGTCTACCTAAAGTCCCTCACTTAGTCAGGAAATGAGTTGGGACTCATAAAGACATCACAACATAATATTTTAAAAGACATTTATATAGCAAGATCTCGTTTTCAACATCATTATTAGAGGGATACATAACCCCTAAAAGGTAAAAACTCCCCGTTTTCAAGATAATTAAATTTCCAAACCATATGACAACAAGAAGAAAAATACCTCTTCAAACTCAGTGAATTTTGCCCTGCATATTTTATAAGGTATTTATTGACTATCATTAGTGCAAAATGTGTTTCTAAGTGGGACAAGTGCTTAAATGTTTCATTATATGTGAAAAATAATGTTAAATATGTCAAGCACAGGAGCAACATGAAACATATACACTCCCATAAGAATATTCTATCTCTATATAGCATCCCAGGTTCAATCATTGTTTCCTATAGACACAAATGTAAACTAACCTTAGAATAAAAATCTTTAACCTGCTTCATTTCACTAACAAATCTGTGGCAATTAAAAACCTGTAACAGGGAAGCAGATGTGGCTCAAGCGATTGGGCACCCGTCTACTGTATAGAAGGTCCAGGGTTCGATTCCCGGGGCCTCCTGGTGAAGGTAAGTTGGCCCACACAGCGAGCTGGCCCATGCAGGAGTGCTGACCCGTGCAGGAGTGCTGGCCTGTGCATGGAGCTGGCACAGCAAGACAACGCCACAAAAAGAGACACAGAGGAAAGACAATAAGAGGTGCAGCAGACCTGGGAGCTGAGGTGGTGCAAGAGATTGAGGGCCTCTCTCCCACTCCGGAAGGTCCCAGGATCAGTTCCTGGTGCTGCCTAAAGAGAAGACAAGCAGATACAGAAGAACACACAGCAAATGGACACAGAGAGCAAAAAGCGAGCACAAAAACAATGCGGGGGAATAAATAAATAAATCTTAAAAAAAACAAACAACCTCTAACAATAAAAACTTTTATTGTACCAGACTAAGAGCACCAGCCTTTCATTTTTAAATACAATAAAGATAACTTATTATTTCTTATAAGACAAAAAGATAAATTTACATAATTAAAATAAGCAAATGCATTTGAAGGAAATTTGGACTTGGTCATCTTTCCATTGTACTTCTACCACCAAAAGTTGTGATATTTTCCATTTTAGCTGATTTGATTATCTCCAAAGAATTAAAGTAAGTTTTAAACCAAATACGCTATCTAAAAGTGTATTATGCATTTAAGAAAGTTAAGTCACCTAACTAATATGTTACTTGCAACAGCTTCAGTTTTGCAAAAGAAAGGATTTTAAAATACACCTACTCAAAAGAAAAATCCACTTTATACAACATCATAAAGTTAAAAACCACTTATGGGAGTTTTGTTTCAGCTTAGGGTGTAGAAACCTGCAAAACATTGCTCCCATCCTACCAGATAAAAAGCCTAATAAACTACAAAAGCGTAACTTTCCTTGAGCATATAAAAAATCTGAGGTTGCAATGCAACCAGGTGAATGGAATTCCAAAGGATGACAAAACCCTATGAGGAGATGGAACACATGAACTGATTCACTTTTTGCAGAACACAGGAGCAAAAGGCTGCTGAGGCTGCTGCCATAAAAGTAGGTCTGAATAAAATAGACGAAATTTTAATGTATTCTTAAAGGCTGAGTGGGCCAGTATGACAGTTTAGAATCCTTGGAAACCACATACACAGTGGGGAATCTGCTCTTTTCCATGGACCTGTATCATGTGCTCAAAGAAAGATTAGAGAACGGCGCAATAGAGCTGAGAGAGGCCTCCTTGGTGACACGCAAACACAAACTCCTATTTCCAGTCTCTTCTCTTGAATGAAGCAAAATCCTTAAACCACTGCAAAAGGGGCAAGAAACTTTCGAGGCCCCAAGGTCCAGGCAAACATCCACTGATTGTGGGATGCCAGAGATGTAAAAGCTGCCTGCTACTGGTGGAGGGGTAAGAATTCCTGCAGCCCCTAACGTGGGCTGAAATAAATAACAAGCAAAAGCAGTCTTGGTCCCAGGCAAAAGTCACAGATATACTGCTGGTACAGTGTATCTCCACCAGAAGATTGAGACGCAAAAAGCTGTCTGACTGTGAGTAAAAGGCAGAAAGTCCTCTTGGGCCCAGGATAAAAGAAGACATCTGCTACCACTAGGGAAGGAACAGGAAATTCACTCCCACCCAAAATGCAAGGCAGAGTTTGGGAGCCAGTAGGGGAAGAGAAGGATGACTGAGAAAGTATCACTCTGGAGAGTCTCATCAGAAACTATGCAAGAAGTCAAATGAGGGACATTTTTTTACACACTGAAAGAAAAAATTATCAAAACAGAGTTTTATACCCAACAAAAATACCTTTCAAAAATGAAGACAAGATAAAATCTTTTACAGACAAGAAAAAAAGGGAGACAAGCAGACACAGAAAAAAAAAACACACAGCAAATGGACACATTTATAGACAAGAATCCATTACTAGCACAGTATCAAAGAGTAAAGGAAGTTCTCCAGGCAGAATAAGTATGAGAGTAGATGAAAATTTGGTTCTACACAAAGAAATAGTGCCAGAGATTATAAAATTGGGAGTGAATGTAAAAATATTTTTTTAATTTTTAAACTCTTTAAAATACAATTGATTATCTAAAACCAAAAAAGTAACAATATATTGCACTTGTAATACACCAGATGTTTGAAAAATGATAATCATCATTATTACTCGGGTTATTCCAACTCCAAGTACTCAGAATTTGGCCATAAAAGTAATGAGAGCAGTATGAGTGTGGCTGCCACCTAGGGAACATCTAAAAGAGGCCAAAAAGGTGGGGTAGAAAAGCAAGCAAAAGACCATTTTTAAGTTGTGCTAATTTAATAAGATGTTGACAGAAATTCATCAGATACTATAAACCCATAAAAATTTACATCTGTAATGTGAGGAAGAGCTTTTATTTGGAAGAAATCTGTGATCTTCTTTTATGAAAGGAAAAAATCATCTCTTACTTTACTCTTGATTGAAAGTTCATGACTTAAGCACATTGCATTTTCTCTTTTTCAACACCTTTTAACTTTAAACCACAATCACCACAAAATAAGTGGACCGGATTTACTAATGGGGTTTTTTATTGTCTGAGGAGCTTCTGACTGCAGAGAAGAACACTTATTCTCTGTGTTTTTTTAAATATTCATTCTCATTAAATATATAAATGTAACTAAAAAATAAATATTGGTCAGATATTTAGAAAATAATCTGTATCCTTTTGGTTCAAAACACTAAAATAAAAGATTAAACAGAAAATAAACTAGAATTTTTAGAAGCAAACAGGACAAAGAAACCTATGAGCAATTATGGCTTTTTCTCCCCAAGGGCATAAACACAGTTTAGGTCAACAACAAATTGTTTAGGAACCCTTAATGCTACTAGTGAAGGGTAACTAACAAACTTAGAATGAAACAATGGAACATGAAGATGACAAAGAAAAGACAGAAAAGAGTACTGAGTTAACCAAGCCTGGAATGGAATTTAGTAGACAGTATTTCTACTAATCTTTTCAAAAATAATTTTCATAGAAAGTCTTTTACTTTACATACATGTATAAGATACCTATTCTTTATTTTAAAGCATGTCAACTTCAACTGTTTATCGTCTAAGTTTGATCTACAATTTTAGAATATTGAAGGTCTATAATTTATTTTTTTCATTTTTTTAAAGATTTATTTTATTTAACACCCCCTTGCCACTTGTGCTCACTGTGTCCATTTGCTGTGTGTGTTTTTTTCTGTGTCTGCTTGTCTCCCTTTTTTGCATCACCTTGCTGTGCTAGCCCTCAGTGCCACATTGGCCAGCTTGCCTTCACCAGAGACCCCAGGAATTGAACCCAGGGTCTCCCATATGGTAAACAGGAGCCCAATCACTTGAGCTGCATCCGCTTCCCTATAATTTATTTTAAAAACCTAAACTGTAGTTTGGTATAAGGCACTCATTAAATCCACTCAAGTTCCTCAAGAGAAGCTCTCATTTTTAAGTTAACACTGTTCTATATTCAACAATATACTAACCTAAGAGTTAAAAGACTCAATTTTAAGTCCTAGTTGTTATAGCCACTAGCTATTAAAGATCTTGAACAAGTCAATCTCTCTTTGAGCCACACAGTTTCTTCATTTATAAAATGGCGCACATATCACTTACTTACGAATATGAATGTTAATACAAATAGGAAAGTATATTAAAGTATCTATAACACAACATACAATCTGCACAGGTCTTCCATGAAAGTTCAACAAATGCTCTCTTAGTTACTCTCAGTTCTGTTTGGTTGGTTGGTTCAAATACTACGAAGAAGTGGTATATGATCTTGGGGAAGATGATAGGTTCTACAGTCAGCTACCTGGGTTCAAACCTAAGCTCTACCACTTACTAGATGCATAACCTATAGGAAGTTATTAAACTTCTTTAAGATTCAGGTTCTACATCTGAAAAATGAGATTAAAAGAGATAACATAAACAAAGTACTTAGCTTACTTTCCAGTACAAATAAATCCTCAATAAACTCTGGCTAATATAATTGCTATTATTTAATATAAAATCTATGAGGCAGATTTAGTTATGTACCCCAGAAAGAAGCATGTTCTTAATCTTGACCAACTCTATAAGTGTAAACTCATCATAAATAGGACCTTTTGAAGATGTTGTTTTTTGTTAAAGTGTGGCCAACTAAATTAGGAATGGGCCTTAAACCTACCACTGGAAGCCTTATTGAGAAGGCCACAATAGGGAGCCAGAAGTCAATGGAACCTGGAAGAGAAAGGAATGGACAAGGAAAGCCAAGGAACCCCAAGGATTTCCAACCCACCAGAACACTACTGACCCCGGGAGGAAACAAGCCTTCCATCCTCCAAAACTCTGAGATAATCAATTCCCATTGCTTAAGTCAATTCATTATGTGGTATTTGTCATAACAGCCGGAAAACTCAGACCAACTATAAAATCATTCATTAGATTTTTTAAAGTAACTATTCTTGATAACTTGGCTGACAGTAAAATAAATTTGCATATGTCAAGTATATCAAAATATATGCACTCAAATTGCTATGAAATGTGCACAAAAAGCAAACACCTGGAACTCTGGTTATCAAGCTACTCAACCACATTCTCAACTTCTCGACTTGGGTGTCATATAGATATCTCAAAATCCAACTTAAAAAAAAAAAAAAAAATCAAATCTATTTCTTTTATGTATTCACACCAGTCCCAACCCCATTCCAATTCAATCTTTGTGCTGACACCTGCAATGTTTCTAAACAGCATATTGTAAGTTTATACCCAAACCATGAATAGTATCTGCAAACAGAGGATTCTGACCTTCTGAAAGGTCTCCATTTCCCTACTCTGCCCATAGACACCAATACAGTTTCCTACCCTTCAAGGACATAGTCAAATATTTGTAAAGGAACCTGAACTTCTATGTATTTCCCAATATTATTCCTAATCCAGATAACTTAAATAAAAGAATTTCCCTAATCCCAATTCTTGGAGAATTACAGTAATCACAATTGCTGGATATCAACAGGGCTGGCCCAGTGCAGGGGGCAGGAAGCACTGTTGGGTGAGTGTCATTTGGATTGAGATTGACTCAGTTCCTACAGTCATTTGCGATTTATGCGCACAACAGTAATAATTATACATTTCAAGAAAGAAGTCAACAAAACTCACTGATTTAACATAGTGTCTCTCAATTTAATTGGATACCAGATTCAAGTGGGATATCACAAAAATGTCAACAGCATAATGGAGCTGGCAAAAGAAAGATTCAATGAACTTGAAAATAAAACAATAGAAATTATTCAGTCTAAGGAGCAAAAAAAAAAAAAAAAAAATGAAGAAAAGAGAATAGAGCCTGAGAAACCTGGCAGACTCCAGCATGTGTACCAATATACACGTTATGGGAAAGAAAGGGTCAGATAGAATACTTGAAGAAATACTGGTTGAAAATATCATGAATTTGACAACAGTCATGGATATACAAAGCCAAAAAGTTCAAAGAACTCCAAATAAGATAAACCCAAAGAGATACATACCAAGACACATTATAACTAAACTAATGAATGCCAAAGACAAAGAAAGAATCCTGAGAGCAGGAAGGCATGAAAGAAAAAACTGTCAACCAAGAATTCTATATCCAGCAAAACTGTCCTTCAAAATTGAAGGAGCGATTAAGGAATTCTGAGATAGACAAAAGCTGAGGGAATTCATCACCCCTAGACCATCCCTATAAGAAATGCAAACGGGATTTCTTTGGGTTGAAAGGAAACGCAATGAACAATATCAAAGCCCCATGAAGAAATAAAGATCTCCAGTAAAGGCAATGACATGGATAATGCCAGTATTACTGTATTTTTTGGTTCATTACTACACTTTTTACTTCTTACCCAATCTAAAATGCAAATACATAAAATGTAATGCTCAATCTATGGTTTTGGACTTGTAATGTATTAATGCTGTAATTTGTGACAATATATAGGTGGGGGAATGGAGGAATATAGGAACATAATCTGTATATACTACTGAAATTATATTGGTATCAAGTCAAAGGAGATTGTTACAGATTTAGGATGTTAAATTTAAACCCCATGATAAACACAAGAAAATATTCAAAAAATATGCACAAGAGGAAATGAGAAGGGATTCTAAAAGGTCCATTACAAAAAGCCAACTAAATTAAAAATTAGGTAGTAATGGAAGAATTGAGTTTAAAAAAAATGTATAAGACTAACAACTACAGGCAGTAAATGATCCTGGACTAGCTCTAACAATGGAGGAGAAAATACACAAAAGGACTAAGACACATGAAAAACTCGGAGTATAGACACTAGGCTTTATATCAATGTTAAATTACATGAACTTGACAATTCAAGTTCAACCACTTAAGGTGGTTACAGAAGTGAATATCCTTGTTCTTGGGTAATACACATGGAAGTATTAAGTGTTCAAGGTGCATTACGTATATACAACTTACTCTCAAATGTTTGAAAAATAGATAAACAGATAAAAGACAAATGGATAGAATGATATGGCAAATATAACAAAAGGTTAATATTGGTGGATATGGGTATCTGGGTGGGGGGTATGTTGAAATTCGCTTTATAAAGTTTATATTAATTTTGCAATTGTCTTGTGAGTTTGAAATTATTCTGAAATAGTTTTTTTTTTTTTACATTGGACTGATTTTTTTTAAACTTTATTTTGTATATTTAATAATTGAAAATATAAGCAATTAAAAACTAAAAACAAAACACATCTGAATAAAAACATACATTTCTCAATTAAATGTACTGGATACATATAAATTTTTTTATTTGAATCACACAATAAGTTACACAATATATTTGGTTATAGTAACGCAATCATATAATATTTGTCCTTTTGTGTCTGGCTTGCTTCACTCAACATAATGACCTCAGGATTCATCCATGTTATCATATGCTTTACAACTTCATTTCTTCTTACAGCTGCATAATATCCCATCATGTGAATAGACCACAGTTTGTTCATCTATTCATCTGTTGATAGACACCTGGGTTATTTCCAACTTTTGGCAATCGTGAATAATGCTGCTATGAACATCAGTGTGCAGATGTCTGTTTGTATCACTGCTCTCA